>BIMT01000062.1:0-155647 GCA_005406065.1 Metschnikowia sp. JCM 33374
ACAAGTCCAACAAGGATGGGGGAACTTTGCCTGACGATGTGGATCTCGAAGATAACTCTGTGCTTCATTTTGTCGATGATTGTAGTGAGAGATTGCGTGCCTTGTCGGACTCTAATCAGAAACTCAAAGTTCATTTCGATAATTTGACCGAAGTTTCTCGCATTGCACCTTTCTTCCACTATGACGAAAACTTCAGCAAATCTCAAACTTCTTCTTTGGCCGAGGAGAAGGTCTTGGCGATAAACGTAATTGAGAAGTTTTTGTTACGTCCGATGAAGAAGTATCACTTAGCATATCTGAACCAACCTCTGAATCAACAGCTGCAATTTTTGCAACAACAAGTGCACATTCAACAGCAACAGCATCTGGTACAATCTCAGGGACAAGGCCAACAGGTACAAGGCCAGGGAAGAGGATCTGTCCAAGGACAAAGAGTACCCTTCACTAAAGTTCAAGATACCACACTGGCGCAACAGCAACAGCAGCAGATGCTTATGATGCAAATTCAACAACAGAATTCAAAGGGAACGCAGCAAGCATCAAGACAACTCAACGCTCAACAAAACCAAGTGCCTCAGATTGCATCCCAACTTAATGCCTTGAGAATGAGTGAGAGAAGTAAAACATCAACGCCTCCGCCACCTGGCCTATTCGCCAAGAGCCAGGACACAACTATCAATCAAAATTCGCAGGGTCCACCATCTTCAAGCTCGCAGTTATTGACCCAGTTGATGAGCGGAAAGAAATGAATGAAGTACTTCCTAAACACATAATTGACACAAAAAAGTAGTCTACTTAGCATCTTTAATAATACATACGCAAAAAAAAAAAAAAACCTTTAAAGTACATTAACATAAATAAAAGATGTGGATACCTTCTGTGGTTTTGAAGACCTAAACACATGCATCAAACCCAGTTCATGGTTTTAGTATCACCTCGTTGAGGAAACGACACTGCGATTCGTTAAACAAATCAAATTCCATCATGTGAACTATTTTCGTCTTCAATTCTTCCTCAGCAATCTTTAACTGCTCCTCCCTAAGAAGCCGCAATTGGATAAGTTTTATAACGTGCGATCGGAGCGCCCTCAATTGGGGTGAATCAGTGTCACTTGGAATGGCATCAGCAAACTCGATTGTTGACATGATGCATTTCGCCCTCGCAAATGTCCAAAAGTCAGACAAATGCTTCCCTCTTAATTTGTTTTCATAGAACCAGTCAGGATGTGCGCTCTCCGCTATTTTTTGTAAGGTGAGTCTGATGTAGTCTGGTGTCTGCCAAGTTGTTTTCAGTTGCGGTGAAGGGTTGTTTGTGGAATGTGGCTGTGGTGAGGGGGTTGCCGTTGGATTTATAGAAAGACCTCCTTTCATTAACTTTTGTTCTACCGCTTCCAAAAACTCCCTAGTCTTGCATTTTTTAGACACTGTCTCATAGTCGATTTTTTTACGGGTCTTGATATCAATATATGCAGACAATGCCATCATTCTGTTCGGTGTCTCCGGTGGAATATGAACATATGCGTTCACCAAAGCTTTAAATACTTCAGGTGTCCAGATATCATCATTTCTAGAAACTTCGGTAACTTTGGAGGTTTCAGGGGCTTTGTTAGTCTCGGGAGCTTTTCTGGTTTCGGGAGCTTTGGGGACTTCGGGAACTTTGGGGACTTCGGGAACTTTGGGAACTTCGGGAACTTTGGGGACTTCGGGAGCTTTAGTAGCTCCGGAAATTTTGCTGGTTTCGGGAGCTTTGGCGGCTTCAGTCGCCTTGTAATGTGAAGGCTGGGTTGTTAAAGGTATGGCAGTAGACGGAACATCTTCAGGATTTTTGTTTTTATCTTTCAAAAAGGCGGATTTCCTGCGGAAAGCGTTTTTCCGAAAGTTTTCAACTTCGCTTTGATAATTGAAAGCTGGTTCCCCTTCTTTACCATAAACACGACGGTGAAGAAGAAATAAGTGATATCTTGCTTTCAAATCCCAGTCTTCTAGTTTCATACCGGAGGCTCGAAAGAACCTCATCAGCAATTGAGTCCAAGGCATAGTTACATATTTGGATCCGGTAAAATGTTTTGCTTCCATCCGAAATGCTTGAATATAGAAGCAGTACTTATCCATTGTAGACTCTTTTAACCCATAGTGCAGGCGAAGCATCTCGGCCTCGTCGATACGGATTTTGACTTTGAACTTCGCTTCCAAATTCATTTGAATTGCCTTAGCAGGTGCCAGGGGTTGGGAAGCTGCTGCATTCACGATACAACGAACGTATTCTTTGTTCCAAGTTGATAATTGGGTAAAAGAACTTTTATACAATATAGGGCTTCGTGGCCCTTGTGAAAGTTGTAAAGAATCCGGTGATCCGTGATTAATTTGGGCAGACTGACTCGCTTTGACGGAGCTTTCTGCAGGGGAGCTCTTTGTTCCCAACTTTGTCACACTGTTGTTCGGGGTGGATGTGGCATTGGTGGTCAGTATTGGAGTCGGATCACTTTGGATGTTCGTGTCACGAAGTGTCGTTGAAATTTGATTGGGAGTTCTGATACGCTCGAAATTTTCCGATGGTATCACAGTAGGTCGCAGCACCCCTGGTGAATTGGTTGCTAGCTTATTAGGCGAATTCGCATCTGAACGTAGAGGTTGGTTTGAGAATTCATTAAGCTCACTGGATAAGGAAATGATGGATGTTGAAACAGGCAGTGGCTTATGCTTCTTTTGCATTGGTGAGTCAACATTGCCGGAGTTAAAAGAGACCTTCAGCACAGAGTTCACGGGTGTGTTTAGCCGGGGAACAGACGCAGAATATTCAGAACCTTTTTGGGAGATTTCTGTATCTTCATTCCCATTGTGTATGCGTTTTCTTGTCTCTGTGTCTCCAATATGTGGAGTGGCAGATGTTTCCCTTACGACAATTGTTTCCATAATTTTGGGTACTTCACTCAGTGTCGTACTTGTTTTAGATGGGTTCAACTTGGGATCATTCTTATTGGCTGAAACTTTAGAAGCCTTTCTTGGATTAGCTTCAGGCATGTTATGGGCCACTGAAGCAACTGAAGTAACGGTCCGGTTTGGTGGGCCTCCAGGGTAGGATTGTGTTTGATGCGCTTGCACCCCAGTAATATTATTATCATTTGCAACTTTGGAAGATTCCATTACTTTAGCAGTTTCACTAACAAGACCAGTCTTGGTTTTTTTCGGCTTGGGGCTAGTCAGGGGGTCAAGTCTAAAGACATGTTGCGTACTTTCGGGATTTGAGGCTAGGCTCAATTCGGCCAAAACCTCATCCATTAGGATGTTCATCTCTTCTGATTTCATGGATGACGTTCTCATCAGATTGGCAATCCTGCCACCTTCTCCAGCGCTCTCCTTCAACTGTCTCCGTAAAACTTGCAATCCATTGTACCGGCTACATAACTGGCCTATGGGAAGTTTAGCCTCCATTTTTGGCATTTTATCTGCAAATAAATCGAACGGCTGTACGTCGCTGTAATCCCAATCTCTTTTGGAAGCCTCATAATATGCCTTTATGGCATTGTATGAGTAACACAACTGGTCATATTCATACAAAGCCTCCAAGTCTTCTCTCGTCCAAAGGTCGTGGTCTCTCGCATTTTCCACTACTTTGAGGTATTGCGCGTTAAGAGCTGACCTTTCACGTAGATAGCTCCGTAATTTTTTTTGCAATGGCCCATTCATTAATTAGAGTAGTTTCTTGCTTTTCTTTTCCTTCGTTTTTTATGTGTTTAATCTTTTTATTTTTGCAGCAGGTTTTCAGTAGAAACAAAGTTGTTCACAACCAGAGTACACGCTAAGAGGCTGGGCAGTGGGAGACCAAATGTAGTTCGCTCTGTTTTTTTCTGCCACTTTTTTTCCTTGGTCCTCCCCGTTCGCCGGGGCCTGCGGCGCCGCGCTCAGCACATCAATCCGCCCGATTTATCGTGCCGATGAAAAGGCCACATATTGTTACTAAGCACCTTAAAATTGCTTTTTTTCTTCTTCTTTTTGAAAAATTCGTTTCTTAAAAATATTCATTTTAATCGTTTATTTGATTTTTTAAAACTACTTTTACAGATTTACACATACGACTACATTTCTTTGATTTGAATCCACCTTCCTGGCGCGTGCCCTGTTGGCCCTAATTTGTTTTTGTTTTTTTCGCGCCCACCCGGGCGCGGGCGAAATAGGGCGACGGGGCCCCAAGACGCCGGCTGACTCTGTTTTCTTCGCGCCATAGACATGTATTAAACTGCCCCAGATGAACCTTCCACCAAGTACAAATAATTATAACTCTTCCTGTTGAAATATGCTTAATCTTTCCCACCTCAAGTTTATAATTACAACTAATAATCCCCTTACATAAACTTTTGCTCAATATATGTGAGTAGTACCTGCCTGAGGTATCTGCGCTTCAGAAGCAGAAATAAATGCATGTTTGTTACATGCACACTTTCGCGTGAAGTCAGTTTTCAGGATATTTTATCAAATTCGAAACTACTTTAGTATGAGAAGTTTCTTGCACACGTAGATTTTCTAGTACATTTAAACTACAAGGCCAGTAAACAATTTTGCAGCCATTCTTTTTTTTTTCTTTTTGCAGGCGCAGCATCAGTCCGACATATCTAAGGCCAGGTGATTATGCAAATCACATTTTTTTTTATTTTAATAAGACTCTTTGTTCATTATACGGAAAATGATTCTATTTACATGAAACGACTTCGGTGCACTTACCGCAGAGATCTGCCGGGGTCTTTGCTGTGTACTTCCAGCATCTAGGGCATTTGCAATCAGGGGAATTTTCCACCACGCCCATATCTTACCTTGAGGAAGTTCAATTGAGAAAAAATGGTCGGAGGAAGCACGGGGTAATTCCGTAGGTTTACTGAGAATATTGACTCCCGAGACTAAGAAATAGTCATCTAAGAAACCCCGATGATTCTCTAAAACTCTAGCAAGTCTTCCTTCCGATGCAATCGAAATTACGGCTTCAAGCTTATTTTTGAACTTTCCATCTAATCTGAGATTTTCGAAGGTTCTGGAAAGTGACTCACGAATTGCCCAAATAATTTGCATCTCTTGTTCAACTTCGTGGTTCTGGTAGCCTTCTGAAACGGCGAAAAAGTTCCAGGGTGCCATGAAAGGAGACGTGGCCCCAGAAGGCTTGAGGTTCTCATGAAGAGTATTCCAGACTTCCTGTGCAAGAAGGGGTTGGATAGGTGCTATAAGACCCACGTATGTCTTTAAGGTTTGCAATAATACGGTCTGTATACCTCTCCTTCTCGTTGAATCCCTGGCATGGGTATAGAGACAATCCTTCGAAATGTCAAAGTAAATGGCACTTAACTCGCTGGACATGTGAGCATTAATTTCTCTGACGACTCTCGAATAATTATGGCTTTTATACGCTTCAGTAGTGGACTTCTCCAACTTGTATAAACGAGAAAGGGCCCATTTGTCAATGAAGCTAAGTTGATCGTAATCCAAAGGATCCTTAAAATTCTGCAAGTTTCCAAGAATAAATTTGAATGTTACCCGAAGCTTTTTGACATTTTCCAAAACTCTTCTCAAAACTTCCGAGCTCACACTCACATCCTGGGTATAGTTGGATGAAGCCACCCAAAGTCTTAGACCATCGATTCCAAGTGTTGGTATATTTGATTTTTTGCCACCAGTAATTACCTCTGCGGGAACAATGACATTTCCTTTGGACTTTGACATTTTATCATTCTCTTTGTCCAAAATAAATCCATGAGTAATAATCTTTTTGTAAGGTGCTACTGGTTGGAAGCTTTCTCCGTCACCTGAGGCTATGATTTTGTTGAGAAGGGATGACTGAAACCATCCACGATGTTGGTCACTTCCCTCGATATAGACATCAGCCAAATGTTTTGTGGAATCAGCGCCCTCGATATCTCTTGTCAAAATAGACCAAGAAGTACCTGAGTCAAACCACACATCCATTGTATCTTTTCCTTTGTAATACAAAGAACCGTCGATATTCAGTGGGAGCCATCTGGAAAGATCATTTTCCTGAACAAACCATTCATCTGTACCGTGCTCACCAAGCTTTTCAACTATATGCCCAACAATTCTAATGTCTTCAAGTGGTTCGTGGGTTTCCTTGTGGTAAACGATCGGCAAAGGCACACCCCACGCTCTCTGTCTCGAGATACACCATTCATTCCTATTCTTCACAAAGGCTGAGAGTCTGTTTCTGCCACTCTCAGGAACAAAAGTCACATTTTCTAACAGTTTCAACGCTGTGTCCTTAATTCTATCCACATTGACAAACCACTGAGGGGTCGCCCTTTGAATCACAGGAAAGTTGGACTTCCAGTCGTAAGGATAGGAGTGTTTGTACTTGTTCGTACCTTTGTATAACATTTTGCTCTCTTCAAGGATTTCTATGACCCTTTTTATTGTGCGGTTAGACTGGATGTGTTGGTCTGAAAGTTCCTGGAACCCTTCGGGTATATTACTTCGAATATAGTAACCTTTTTCGTCTACTACGGACGCAATATGAAGGCCGTGTGTCTTTCCAATCACAAAGTCTTCCATACCATGGGCAGGGGCATTGTGCACAAGTCCAGTACCTGCTGAAGCAGTGACGTGGTCACCGTGAAGAACCGGAAAGGATTCACCTGTTTTGAAACTGTTGTTTTCATAATATAACCCTTCAAGCTCTGCGCCGGACACTGTGTCATCGGTCTTAGAAAACCTAGAGTCAAGCTTAAGCACAGAATCAACTAGGTCTTCGGCGACAATCACTTTCCTCCCACTCTCCAGATCCCTGAGTGTGGTATACGTTATGTCTCTGTTTATACAAACTGCCTTGTTAGCTGGGATAGTCCATGGCGTAGATGTCCAAATCAAAAGACTAACATCTCCTCCTAGTCTTGAGACAAGTTCAGATTCTTTGAGTGGGAACATCACGTAAATGCTCACAGACACGTGCTCAGGGTTATATCTCAACTCAGCCTCGGCCAATGCTGTTTGGTTCTGGCATCCCCACCAGACCGGTTTAAGTTGCCTTGACAAAAGACCATTTTTCATTAATTTGAGAAAAATCTTTAACTGTGACTTCTCGTAGTCGTTCGACATCGTCACGTATATGTCATCCAAATCGGACATGATTGCAAACTCATTGAATTGCAGCTTTTGTTTCTCAATCATACTCTGCGCAAGTTCTCTGCATCTCCGACGGATCTCAACAGCGTCAAGATTCTCATCATCTCCAACTGCTTTTTTTTCTATGGGAAGACCATGGCAATCCCATCCAGGTACATAGTTCACTCTGGAGTCATTGTGGATCAACTCAAATCTGTTGATGATATCTTTTAAGATCTTGTTAAGCGAGTGGCCTAAGTGCAAGTCCCCATTAGCGTAAGGAGGGCCATCATGTAAAACGAAATCCTTTCTGAAGTCTTTTCTATCTTTCTGCCAGAGATACAAGTCCCTTCCGGTGGTCTGGAGAAGATTCTGTCGTTGCTCTGCATTTGGCAACTTGGGGGTGAAAGCGGTCCGAGGTAGCAAAAGCGTATTCGAAAACAGCGGAGCTTTCTCTGCCGCTTGGGAAATCGATTTCAGCGAAAAACGCCGGAGAGGATACATAGTCGTTGATCAGACTAAAGCATAGATTATAGATCGAGAAATTCTCTTGCGACCCATTTGGTGCGTTCACTATGGGTGTACGGGTTTTCTGTTTTTCAGATAGTCTTGGGGCTTTCATTTAGCGATAAATACAGTATCGATAAATAGACTTATGTACCAGTAAAATAAATATAAATAGACATGAGGGAACGAATCAATCATTCGCATTTTTAGTTTTTACCAATGGACTTCACCAACTCGATGTACTTCTCGGTGGAGAAGGACTTTGGTCTCTCGATAGGCAAACCAAGACCACGGTCAAGAATCAATTGGGGCAAGACACCAAAGGCTCTAGAGACACCGAACAAGACAGTGTAGAAAGACTCCTCAGTCAAACCGTAGTATTGCAACAAGACACCGGAGTGAGAGTCCACATTTGGCCATGGGTTCTTGGTCTTACCGTGCTTGGTCAAGACACCTGGAGCAACCTCGTAAATGTTAGAAACCAACTTGAACAACTCGTAGTCTGGCATGTGCTTCAAAGCAAACTCTCTTTGAGCAGTGTAACGAGGGTCGGTCTTTCTCAAGACAGCGTGACCGTAACCTGGGACAACTCTGCCGGAGTTGAGGGTATCCCACAAGTACTTCTCAATGGCCTCCTTAGAGTGGTCACCGTGCAAGTCATCTCTCAACTTAAACAACCATTCCAAAACTTCCTGGTTAGCTCTACCGTGCAAAGGACCAGCCAAACCGTTCAAACCAGCGGCGAGCGACAAGAATGGGGAGGACAAAGCGGAGCCGACCAAGTGGGTTGTGTGTGCGGAAACGTTACCACCTTCGTGGTCAGAGTGAATGGTCAAGTATAATCTCATCAACTCCAAGAATTCCTTGTTCTCGCCGAAACCGAGCAAAGTGGCCAAGTTGGCACCGTAGTCCAAGTCCTTGGAGATCTCGCCGGCCAACTTACCGTCGTGGAAAACGTTTCTGTAAATTCTGGCAGCAATGTTTGGCAACTTAGCCAACAATTCAATGGAGTCCTCGTAAGTGTACTTCCAGTAGTCAGCCTTTGGTGCACCCTTAGCGTAGGCCTTAGCGAATTGAGACTCAGACTCCAAAGCGGTAACGGCAATGGAAAATTGAGCCATTGGGTGCAAGTGGGATGGGGAGCGGTCAATCAACTCCTCAACGTGCTTTGGCAAAGCGGATCTAGCAGCCAACTCCTCGGACAAAGCCTTGGTTTGGGCATCAGATGGGATCTCACCAGTCAACAACAACCAGAACAAAGCTTCTGGCAATGGCTCAGTTCCACCTGGGGCCTTTGGCAACTCCTTTTGGACATCTGGGATGGTCTTACCTCTGAAACGGATACCCTCGATTGGGTCCAACACAGAACCTTCCCAGACGAGACCCTTGATACCACGCATACCACCGTAGGCTTGTTCTAAAAGAACCTCACCAATGACCTGAAAGATGTTAGTAATGGTTGTTCATACAGTTTTTCTTAGTGTTGCATAATTTCGCGTTTTGAGTTTTGCGTCGTGCGTACTGTGCACTGCGTGTCGGACTTCCTCGGGCAATAAAGTCCGAGACCAAGCTTCTGTAGTCACGAAAATCCAATAGTCCCAGATCACGCCCAAAGTAAAACATGAAAAAAAAAACATCAGGTTTTCCCCAAAGATAAATTCATTGCTTTGGTGTTGAACGTCATCTCAACACAGGAACCATTTATGTAACAAAGGATGGCAATGAAACGTGCATGAGGAAGCAAAGACTAAAAAAAAAAAATCCATAAAATGATAGTAACATACGGTTTTACCATGTTCTTTCTTCAATTGCTTAACTTCTTCCGCCTTTTCTGGCAAGATCTCAGCCAAACGAGCTTTCAAGGTCTGGTTTGTTAGTATTTGAAAAAGGCTTAGTGGTGGTCGTGGTCGTCGTTTTCAAGTGATTAAATTGTTACATACTGGCTCAGTAGCGTAGGTTCTGATACCCAAAGATCTTCTCAAGGCAGCACGCTGGAAAGAACGAACAGCAGACATTATGTTTGTAATTGATAAAAATGGAAAATATTTATCTGATTTCGAAAGCGAAAAAAATCTGACGTGAATCTGGGCTGGGGAATTTAACTTTATATAACGACGCCGGGCCCGGAATGGGAAGGAATTACGTAAAAATCTGCACACGCGGTATCCTCGGAAGTGAATTCAACCAATAGGATAAACGCTTGCTAAGCGGCGCCGCTCAGACAGGCCCTCGTAATCGCACTCAAATTTTTCACCCCGGATTTGACCGTGTCTTGCCGAGGAACAACAAACATACCAAACAATCACTGACATTCCAGCATCATCGCAGTATCGAACTCTTTCTGCGCTACTCTTTCTTGTTGTGTTACGTGAAATTCTTCTTGTTACTCGCGAACTATGGCGTCACACTCCCTGTGGCTTCTAATTGTGTGCGAGGCCCTTGTTTGGTCCTGCAGGTTATCTGACCCCAGATTTCGGACTTGACGAATTAGAACGCCCTCTTCCATCATTCCTGCGAAAAAATTTGAGAGAAAATGTCTGGGGCGACGAAAATCACTCACAACCCGGCCCGTGAGCACCCCCTATAATTCCTAACCACCACTTCACAAATCGACACCGTAAATATCGCCTAAGCTTTAGAAATCGGAAAAATGTGGGTGGACCCATAACTTTTGATTAGGTCACGCCTTTGGACTGAATTTTATCATTTGAATCATTCACTTAACAACAAGACCCACATTTTCTTTTCTGCCCAATCACCTATCTTGCATTTCGGTACGATTTTTTTTTTCCGAATTTTGTGGCTTCGGCCAATTGTGTGGCCTGAAAACTGACTGAAATTGCTCCGAGGAAAAACCCATTCCCTGTAGAATTTCCTTGCTCGCTCTTGGTCTGGCGTTCTGCATTCGGTAATGTTTCGTCGCATTGCTGTTTCACTTCAAATCATTACTATCGATCGAGTGATGCTGGAAATAGTACTTAAATTCATATGGTTAGTTGCATATGGTAAATTACAATAATGGAGTAATGCTCATTAGTCTTTTACCTTTTGCGAACTCCGTCCGTTCTCTTTCGGAAGAAAGTGTTAACTTTCGTTCCTTAAACTTGATATTTTCCTCTGGACAGAAGTTTGCCTGGGTTGCTAACGATTGCAGTATGAGTGAAATTCAGCATACAGAGGCCGTGCGGTTCGCGGCCCGGGCACTATTGTTTTTGCTTTCCTTTTTTTTTTTTGCGTGTCCGGCTATACTTCCTTGATCCAATACTTTTGCCCACTTCCTCTCAAATTACTCTAGGTTTGGCCGTCTCTATATGATGAATTTCTGATTAAGAATGTAGCAAATATCTCTATCTAATGGAAGACCTATACTTCTTTCCTTCTTTCCTTTTCGGCAGTGCTACTTTATCTCATGCTAGTCCTAAAATCAGAGTAATCTGTCTCGTGATTTGCAGATGATCAGTTGTCGCGCACCAGGTGCATTCCAAGATATTTTCCAGATAGTGGGGCTCGGTTTTGAAGTGTGGGGTTAACATATGCTAGGTGGGGCTCATACACACAACCTTAAACTCCGAGACTCGGAGTATCTTATCGGTCTTTGAATGGCTGGTTTTAATATACTTTTCTTGTTTTGATCACGATTCATACGATCCCATGCGATTCATGCGACTCATACCTGATTGACCCACAAAGAAGGCTAACTAAGCCAACGTATTTTTCCGCATCCAATCAGGAAAAACTGTGGACATATGCTTTTAATAGAGTCTCTTTGAAATCCTTCAGGCATCAATCCAGAGTCAAAAAAATTGATTTTATAGGAGTTTTTGTTTGTGACCGTAAATTTGACTTTGACCTTAGAAATGTCCTAGCGCAAGCCCTCAGCTGCCGGGTAACTATGCATGAGTGTGCACTTACCGAAACTCGACACCACTATAAAACTTCCCAGGAGAGCGCATCCGTGGTTATGCTTTTTTTTTTCCATGGGCAATTATCTCCACATATGTGCCATTTCTAGATATAGGTGGTAAACGAATCCCATAAATTAGTTGGTTGGCACTTGTGCCCAGAGGTCTGCAGAGGTGGTGCTATAGAAAAGTGTGGTACTACCTTTGATGGCGTCTAACATCTTTATATTCGTAGTTTTCCTATTTTCACCACTCCTGGAGTTCGTGGATAAGCCTAGCTGCTTCGGGGCCAATCCCTGAGTTCATGGCTGAACATCTTTTCTTGAAGTTACAATAGTTGCACATTGATGGGTCATCAGTGTGGCTGGGACGTCTTCTTCCGTCCCAGAATTTGCTCGTCTGAGCTATAGACTCTTTCATCTCGTGCATGTCGAATGGGTAATGTTGACGAGCAATAAGTTGTTGTTTCACCGAATTGTGATACTCCACACAAACCGAAGATGGCTTAAATGCTTCGTAGATATTGAATGCTTGGCCTGTTCTTGCTGAGAAATATCGAAGTGTGAGGGGTATTTTCCAATTTGAAAAGAGAGGAGCCAAGTCAACCCCACTTATGTCGAGTTCTTCCCCGTAATGAACCTCTATAAGCCACCTTAAGTCTTTCTCATCAATGAATTGGGAGAGGGAGTAATTCCTTGAATTATGGCTGTATTCGTCAAATGTAGGAAATCCAATTGAATCCCCCTTAGCTAAGCGCAAGTAGTCCAATGCAAGAGTTCGGAAATTTGCAACAAGTAACTCTGTAGCCAACGCGATACTTATAGGCTCATCGGGATCTATGCGTCGCCTCCGAATGTTTTCTAAGCAGCTCTCGTAAGCAAAATCGGCATCTCTAGAGAGATTGTGGAGAAAAATTGCGTAATACATACACTGTAATTTAGCTCCATTGATGACCAGTAACTGGTCAGGAACAGTATTCAGTCGTCTGGTCTTGACATCTCTCATATGCAAGTAATGGTCTTTGGCTAGCTCGTTCATGGTTTCTTTTGCTTTGGGTAACTCGAAAGTGAGATCCAAAACATTGGACAGTACATCCTCCGGCAAGTTGATTGTTGAGCTTTCGCTAGACAAATCATCCAAGTCGGTATCATCAAGATACTTGCTGGTATTGAACATGTCTATCTTCACTATGTCGGCAATACCATTCACAAGAACTCCGTCGCGCAACTTATTTTCTTCAGTAACAAGACTTCCCAGTCCAATGTCTAAGAAGCCATGGATGAATAGTTCTCTCGCCACTTTCGTGTGGCTCGCACAAATAGAGCGAAAAACAGTTTGTTCGGTCCAGTTTTGGGCAAATTCAAATGCACTTCTCGTTCTTACAAGTTCCTTTATAGTTTCTTTTGGGTGTTTTGACAAGAATGTCTTGAGCTCTGACTTAAGCGATACGTCATCGAGCTTTGGGTGTTCCTTTGCCTCTAATTTCGCGTGGTATTTAGTTCCTGCTTTCATGCTTGACAGGGGTGGCAGTCGTGGCAGCCCAGCATATATCTCATAAAAGCTCCTTAGTTCACACCATGCGTTCGTGAGTAATTTTGACACTGATAGCCTGGGTTGGTTTATATAGCTGGTGTCGCCATTGACTGTAGAATGGTAAGTAAACGGGGTAGGGAGGTATTTGAGGGGAGGTATACTGAGAATTTCGTCAGGTGGCAATCTAAAAGCCTTTAAAACATGGGCCTCGTGCTCATTTGCAGGCTCGATCGACTTCTGCTCATGTGGCAAAAGTGTCTTCACCATCTCCCAGGTAGAAGAGCGATCTGACGGGGGTGTTATTATCTGGAGCTGCTTATCGCCCTTGGGGATTTTAAATGCTATGACGCGTTTTGATCTCAAAGTTGGTGAAGAGAAATCACGTCCGAACATGGTATCTTTTTTGAGGACTTGTCTTCCTCCAATTGAGAACCTGCTAATGTAATGACCGCCATTATTGTTCATTTTTCACCTGTGGAGTTAATTTGATGTTTAAATGGATGAGAAAAGTATGCACAGATTGAAATACACTCCTTGTCTTCTCTAAATTTATTTAATCAGCTTTATGGGTATATCATTTGCATGGAAAAGAAAATCAAGTTGTCTGAATATCTAGTTAAGACTCAGGGCATCGCTCTTTCTCTGATGCTACACGTCTCAAACGCGCTTCAGTTTATAAGGCGGCCCTCTCAAGTATGTAGACATGCTCTGCAGGAAAGATGAAATTTGACTTTTGAATAAATTGGCGTATTACATCAAAAGAAGGTATTTTTCGTGTTTTTAATTCTTTAAATTGAATATTTTCATAATTTTGGCTTCAGTGATGAATTCAAGAAAGAGTTTACGATCAAAATGGATTTATTAATACTAAATTTTGTTAAAGGTATTTTTGAGCTTAATGAAGAATTTTATGTGAAGAGCGAAACAATTGCCACATTCCAATTATTTAACTATAAATTACAATAACATGCTATTGGCGAAGATATTTTTTTTTTTTTGATAATAATTTTGAAATACATCTCTTCAGGGAGAAATTTATGAGCTTCTAAAATTTACACAAGTTACAATAGTTGGCTTTCTTGTCTTGTTGTTAAAATGGCAATGGTGATTATAGTTGCACCCCGGGAGGTCTCTATACATTCTTTGATTTTGTCTTCATAACACTGTTTTCTACATCTAAAATGCATAAAAGTTGGGGGTTGGATCATGGTACCATTTCATTCAGAGCTCTAAGAGCTTAAAGCGTTTATATATTTAATATATGCCTCTTTTCAACTTGAGAGAGTCTCTCTTTTTCTCACTCAATGTATATTGCAGAGGGATGTTGACCTTGCTTCCGTCTTTCACCTGGCAATCGGGATTAAGCGAGCCAGAGCGAAGACCAACACTTGGTAGGGTATTATCAAGAGGAGGGCCCACGGAAGTGTTTTGACCGAAATATTCGAAGTCCTCTGGACCTGAGATGGCTGAAACAAACGGCGAATGAAGTGTCTCACCATTGAGACTACCACCGAACCCGAAACTCTGTGAATTACCATTGTTGTACTGGTTAACATCCGTGTTGATCGTGAGAGGTTTTGGAAACGAACAAATGCTGCCTCCTCTATTCAAGGAGCGTGTTCTGGAAAACAGGGAACCATTTGATTCGGTGTCCGAGAGCGAGCCCAGTGAGCCCGCAAGATTCACAAGCGCAGCTTCCCTTGCGCTGTAGGATGGGGAGTGGCTTCCTTGAGAGATTGAACTTTTCGAGGAGCTTGGAGGAGTTTGGTAGTCCATCATCATAGAATTGAACCCGGACATTGTGCCTGAGCCGGTATGGTTATTCTGTGACAGAGAACTTCCCAGACGAGTCAAGAAAGCATGGGGAACAAAGTCATTCATCAGCTGTAACGAGTCAGTAGATGTGGCGTATTCAGGATTCGTGCCCACATTGCCACCTGAACGCACGTTCGCCAAATTCCCAACATGCAACCAGCTCGAACCCGTCATGGAATTATTTCTGGTCAAGGAGTGCTTGCGCAAATCAAGGGAGGAGGAACGCAGTCTTGAACCAGCAAGGAGCGCCGATTGTGGATTTTGACCAGCCTGATTTTGTTGATAGTTTGCCGTGTTTTGGTCTGTCAACAGTAATGTGGAAATTGACAGTTGTCTTAAACCGGCTCCGATGTAAACGGGGTTGCCCTGGGAGTTAAGGTTTCCAGTTCCAGTAGAAACAGGGACCTGAATTGACGTCACCCCGGAGACAGGGGTTGCACTGCCTTTAGTCTTTGGTGTTTTCTGCGCAGAGCATAAATCCAACAATCTTTTGCGAATGAGCTGTAAGACTATAGGCATGGTTGTGTTATCTTTCAATTGTTCATGGTTCAAGGTGCCTTGGACATCATATAATGGCTGTCCCATGCAGTTGGCGGGGTCAGACTCAGTGATGAGCTTTTGCAAGGTTTCGTTCGCTACACGTGATGCAAGACCCAGGGGCGGAGTGTAACCCAGAAATGGCGTGGTGGTTGGAAGCAGCAAGATATGTGAGTAAACGCTCATGAGGATTTGGTCAAATAAGGGTGTGAATGATACTGAATAATTGCGGATAACTCTCAGAAACAGCAGCGGCTCATCAACATCGGTTAAAACATCATCACTGTCAGTATCTTGTGGTTGCGAGAAGAAAGACAGCTCATGGTTTAGAGCCAGACTAGGAAGCCCAAAATAAGTATTTTGGTTGGGAGCGTCCACAGGGGTGTGAAGCGTTTGTTCCACGGGAGTGAACGGAGCATCCAGAGGTATTTGAAACGATTTGTTCAACTTGAGAGAAAGTGTCTTTTTGTTGATCATTTTTTTTTTCTGTTCTGATATTTTTCGGATTGTCAAAAGTATTTTGGGATATAGTTTTTGGGTCACGGTTAGGATCTATGTGATTTCTCGTGAAGGATTGTCTCGCCAATGTCTTTAATGTTTCAGGAAGAAATGAAGTAAAACAGTTAAAAGGGTCCTTTTGCAATTTTAAATCTGATTTTCAGATAAGCGGTTTTCGTTTTTAGACGACAATAGTAATGCTGATAGGAATGCTGGATGGGTAGACACGTTCGGCGAGGAACAATGAAACAGGTGGGTGGCTGAAAAAAAAAAATTGAAAAAAAAGTGGCAGAATAAACAGGAATAACAATAACTTAGGAAATGGAAGCAACTAGGATATATATTTGAAGCCGTGTGGGTTTCTTAAAATGCTCTTTTGAAAAAATTTGATGGAGATGAATTCGTTTCAGATAAAAAAAAAGTACTCTGGTTTTCAAAATGGCATAATATAAAGGGGTATTAATAGAACAATGAAATCTTGCTGGTTCGTCGTATAACAACAGGGGCAAGACGCGCCGTATCTTTGTCCGTTTTGGGAATATTGCGCTCAGCGCGTCATGGGAAGGTTCACGTCAGTTCAGGTGTCAAAACAGTTAATTTGCTGTATCTCATGAAGATAGCAGAACTTGTTACGAGCGAGCAATTTACCTTAAGAGCTCTTTAGCTGTAGATGGAAAAAATATTCTTCAAAACTTGCATGACCCACGTTATATATATGTGTATATATATATTTTTTCTTGGCTTGCTCTCAAACTCCGGGGATGGTTACGTCTCACGCGATGTATAATATACTTTTTAAGTTTTTCTCAGCGGCCAACTGCCAACTGCCAACGGGCGCAAGCAATCAAGCAACTAAGCAACGTTTAATTGAGAAATGCTGGTATCAATGCAAGCATATACAGCTAAAATTTCTAGGCGGATGGAATCCAAGAAAAAAAAAAAACAAAATATAATTGCCTATTTAATATTTTAGTTCTCTCAAAAATTCATGTCATACAACAAACACATTGTGCTTACGAATAGTACGCTTCTTCTCTACCTCTCTTCCTCTTTTTTTTTTTTTTTTCAACTGCTTTCCTCTTTTTCATTACCATCTTTGTATTACACCTTGATTGAATCTAATCAATATTACCATGGGATATGTCATGATGGCACCACCAAGATTTTTTCTGTAAACGCAAATATAATCGTGAATAGTAAAATATCATCCCTTTCGATCGCCAAATCGTGAAGTGTTGTCAGTTCAAGTATACCAAAGGCCGAAAACCAAGAATTGACGAGCCTCGCTTCGCTTAATATAGCTCAAATGCAAAGAATAAAAAAAAAAAAAAAAGCCAGTATTCAAATCTCACGCGCATTTTGCAATCACAAAGTTCCCCAGAGATCTTGACTCTGACTAAAACACAAAAATCAGGAGAAATAGTGGAAAATATTTTTCAGATGGATATTGTAGCTCTATACAAAAAAAAGCTCTTTCATCAAGTTGTCATTTGTGCCTCACTCTGTGTTGATGATGTCGATTACTTATGTCTTTGCTTATCTTTAGTAGGGTTGGGACGACAGAGGGCAGCCGTTGTCTTGCTTCGAGCGAAGGCGGAGACGGCTATGGACCCACCTTTCAAAATCTGTCTTTTATCATTTCTATACCAAATTACAGGCATTCCCGAGTTTGCGGTTGAATCCGAATATTGGCAAAGTTTGGGAGATTTTGATGAAATGGTATATCATGGACTCAAACCTATTCCTCGCTGCCCTGATAAGCCACCAGGAGACTGCGCAATGAATTTTCTAGAGAAAGGTGCCTTTTTCCACCCATATTCGTATTCGTTCACAAGTGTCGACGATAAGAGAGCTGCTTTGAACATAGCGCATTCCAAGAATGGCGAATCGTTACTCTTGCAAATAATAGCAGATTGTGGCTCAACAACACACGTCGCAAGGGCACTTAAACTGGGAGAAATGCGATCTGTTTTTAAAAAGTCCGAAAAGAACGTTGACCATGTTGATGCTGTTGCCGATCCACATAAAAATTTTATCGAAGGCTTAAACTTAGTCGAAAGCTTATCAGCGCTTGCTGGGTACTACCATTTACTTCAAAACTCGTCAAAAGCTCTTCACTATTGTACGCGAACAATACACTTAATCAATACGATTCGTATGCATTGTGAATTCTCCAATCTAAGGGGAATACTGGATTACGAGAAAGAGACCATGGTAATGATAGCATCACAGCATTTACCACTCACAGCAGAAGAGGCCTTTGTTGAAGGCCTTCTCAACGAGCTCATGAATCCCGAGATGCCGAAAAAATCAGCCGAATTAGACTCCTTTGACCAGGAGAAAAGCCCAGGATCTCACACGGTATCTCGTGCAACATCTTTAAGACAAAGCCTTTTCTTTGCAAGCTGTGGCAATATTCATCGATTAATGGCACAACGCTCTTGTATATCGCTAACATTCATGCGTCAAGGAAAACACTATAGAGGAAAAATCTATACTCGTTCTGATGCACTTGAAATGGCGCGCAAATATGTCTTATCTTCAGCATTGCAACCCACAGATAACCCTTTTCTATACTTATATTACGACCGAGTAATTTGGTGTCTCTTACTTTGTGGAGGAATCGATATTCGGGTATTGCTATTGTTCATTACGATCCGAAATTATTACTCACACCAACTGTTTTTTTCTCTTGTTGAAAACGACCCAGAAGACCCCTCTATGATATGGCCCAAGTTCAAAATCAACCATTGGTCTGAAATCTTGGAAAAAACATTCGACATGTGTACTGAAATTATTGGAAGGGTGCTGGAGGGCCCGGGATTGTTGCTGCCAACCACAATAGACTGTGAAGCTAACTTGGTTGTACTAAAGCGTTATATTCATGAACCTCATCATCTTCAATTAAACGAGTTACACCAGCCAGACATTTCGGATATATCTTCACAAACAAGCGTATCAGATACGGAGTTTTCAAATTTGATGAGTTCCAGTCAAGAAATTGTGGAGATCTGGAGTTCTACCTTCCGCAAATATGAAGGTGCCATCCCGAATGAAATAAGACTGGTTGCAAAATTCTTCAATATATAACATATGTAGTATGCAGATATGTGTGCTTTAGTCTAGCTGATATTAGGAGAAAGCACGCTCGCCCAATCCGCTAAAGAATCACGCTTAGCATTTGCTAAGCCGTTTTTTTTTAAAGAGTTTAACTATGGATTCAGGCTTTCAAAATTCCGATGTGGCTTTGATTTTTTTTCTTTTTTTTTAAAAAAAGCATGAAAAAAGTACGAGAAAGACACTAACATGATTTTGTTCAATTTTGCAGTACAATTTTGTGCCTGTAGACTGCACGCTCCACAGTATAGATTGTCATTTGCCATGGGTATCAGACTCGCGAAAATGGAAAGGGGGGCGTTAGAAAGCACGCAAGACCGGTAATAAGATTTATCTGGGGCCAAGACAAACACAAAAACAAGAAGAAAACAAAAACCACTTGAAATTTAGAAAGAACGAAACAAGAGGCACTAATGGACTATGAACATTTCTTCCGGCCGCTTGGCCTAGCACTCGACATCGCGGGCAACTTCCACATTCGAGCCAATTTTGACAACAACCGAGATATCGCCCGAGTACCACAGGCCCCATTGGATCCCAACCAACGCCCACCAGAAAGCGTCGCATTCCAGCATGAAAACGAGGAGCGACTTGTACGCACATTTTGGTGGTTCGGGTATATTCCTCTTCCGGTAGTTAACTATCCGCTTTTATGGAGGCGATGCAGACCGGCTGAGTTGCGCCAAGTTTTATTGCGTGCTAGCAAAATGGTGTCATTCTTAATCAAAAAGCTCGTTCGTGCGTTCATATACATTGCATCCATATATTTCTGGCTTCTGTTCATATTGAATGGTATCGCATCATCAGGAAATATGGTTACCTTCTCACTGAGTTTCTTTTCAGACATCTTCACATTTTCACTTCGAAATTACCCTTCTCTCATTACACGGCACCACGAATTGACTATGGCTATGAAAAGTGGCAATCTAACCATAGTAGGATTTGAGAACACTAGACAGTTCTTGTTTGATAATGCTGCTCTCAAGATCCAAGTGTCGTGCCCTCAAACCAACGATATCGTCAATTGCGAGCTCGTGAAAAGCTCCCTAATTTTTAAATTATCTGATATCTTGGTCAAATGCTACTCTTTTTGGCAGTACCTCCCATCAGCCTTTCTTACCACCACTACTATATTTCTCTACATACTTTATGCCGTTGGTGCCCAGATCCTCAACATCAATATTGTTGCATTGGTGACGTATATTACTTGGAAAAGACAACTCCCACTCACAAGAGTTGCCATAGGACTTGTGAAAAGCATATGGGCCGGAGCCCCCACAAACGTTATTTAGCCGATGCCGAGAAGCCCCCAATTCCGTGCCGTGCCGTGCCACCCTCGGCTGGCTATGTGCACGTGTCAAATATGCCCCACAAACTGTCTCAGATAAGAAATCGGAGCTGCACAATAATAAATATAGAAGGCGAAATTCCATTATTATTTCTTTACTTTTTTTTTTTTTTAAGAAAATTCCCATTTCTATAATGAAAGCCGCTGTCTTTAAACAGCCTTTCTTAGTTGAAATAATCGAAAAAGACATTCCCACAATATCAGAGCCTACTGATGTGCTCGTTAAAGTTAAATTTGCAGGACTATGTGGATCTGATCTTCATTATTACCGAGGCCACATCCCACTGGACAAAAACAGCACCATGGGTCACGAGTTTGTGGGAACAGTAGTCGACAGAGGTGCTGAAGTAACCGATGCAGATTTTGTAATTGGCGATGAAGTGATTGCGACATTCACGATTCAATGTGGTGCTTGTTGGTACTGTGAACATGGATACTCTGGAACATGCGACAAAACTAACACGTTTGGTAAACCAGGATTGGAGGGAAGCCAAGCAGAGTATGTTTTAGTTCCATTTGCTAAATCAACATTGGTGAAGAAACCAACATCTTCTGGGGATAGTAATGATCATGTCTATGTGCTTATGGCAGATATATTTGTGACGGGGTACTTTGCAGCAAGAAAAATAGTCAATCACTTTGAGAATCAGTTGGATTTAAACTCTGTGAGTGTTTTACAGATCGGGTCAGGTCCCGTGGGCCTTTGTGCCGTGCGGATCCTTAAGCATTTTGGTTTCAAAAATATTGTCGTGGTAGATAGTATTGATGATAGGTTGAATTATGCAAAGGTACTCGGAGCAGACGAAACTGTTAATTTCAAAAGAGAGACAAACAAGTTGGGATCATTGAGAAAATCTATAACTGGAGGCAGAGGGTTTGACGCGGTTCTAGAGGTTGTTGGTGCAACATCTGCCTTTAAAACAGCATTCGAGAACGTAAGACGAGGTGGATTTATTAGCTCGGTTGGGATGGGCCATGATGAATTGCCATTTAATGCGTTAGATGCATATGTAAAATGCCTTACCATTAGCTTCGGTAGATGCAATGCTTGGTCCCTTTTTCCGGAGGCAATTAAAATATTTGAGGAATTGAAATATGACTTGAGAGACTTAATTGATGTTCAATGCTCTATTAAGGAAGCCAAAAAGTATTATGAGAAATTCGAGAGAGGCGAGGTTAGGAAAGTGGTCTTTGCATTCACTCAAACATGATGTTTTAAATCAGAATAAAAGTATTTTCAAAAAAAAAATTGGACGAGACCGGAGTCGAACCGGTGACCTTCTGCTTGCAAGGCAGACGCGCTACCAACTACGCCACACGCCCTTTTCGTGTTTAATTTTTATTTGAGGAGGTAGATACACACGGCAGTAGACAACAAAATGAAACAATTAAACGACCATATGCAGGTTCGCATAAATAATTCAGTTTCTGTAAAAAAATGAAGCCCGACAAATTTTATCAAGCGTAAAAAAAAGTCTCCTTCTCTTCGGAAAAAAAAAGAAATGAAGAAGGCGTCGGTGAGAATAATCCAATGGGTCAATCACAGAACAATTTTCTTTTTAACAGGTCCTTTTTTTTTTTTTTTTTTTTTTTTCTTTTAACAGCCACTTTTCAGTGTTTTTTTTAAAAAAAAGAAACAATTGATTATTGTACTGAGTATTGAAAGGATTGCCTTAATATTTCTGGTTGAGGGACTGCTATGTCCCATTCTTTTTAGCTGCCTATGTACTGAGTATTGAAATCCTATAGCAATAAATAAGCCAGAACGATTTTTATATCTGGTTGAGGGACAACATACTGTGAAATCCATAAATAAAAAAGACTGTATATACTATATAAACACTGACTAATATGCTGAGAGAATATGATTATTTAAGAAAGGTTTATGTCACAACAAGGCAACTTGTCCGAGTGGTTAAGGAGAAAGATTAGAAATCTTTTGGGCTTTGCCCGCGCAGGTTCGAATCCTGCAGTTGTCGTTATTTTTGTTTAACATATCACTTAGTTTTTTTTTCAATGATTCTTTTTAAATATTTTTGTGCTTGAGGATTAGATGTATATTGAGTTGATACAAAAATGCTTATTGCTGCAGATTCTTTTTTGATCGCAGTTATTAGGAAAACCTCTCTTCGAATTGTCCAAGAGGAACGAAGTAGAAAGACGACCAAAAAAAAAAAAAAACGGTACCGGTTTAATTGCAATTGATAATTTTTGGATATTTCACTAAAAGATCCACATAAATTAATAAAAGATGAAAATACTATCACAGTTTCTGAGTTGTAAAAGTCAATTTTTTTTAAAAAAGGAAATGAACGAACCTGCTGGCCGAATCTTGCCTGGTCTGGTTTCGCACTAATTTTTTTCCCGTCCCATCGTGTCTATCTTCTCCATATTGATAACTTTAGCCTACATACACAGCCAAACGCAAAGCGAGAAGGGGAAAAATAGATAAAATATTTTCCTAAGCCCTACCCCTTGTTAATCTTACATACTTGCTACTCCTTTGATAAATCACCATGGGAGTTCCAGCACTTTTTAGGTGGCTTTCCACTAAGTACCCAAAAATCATATCGCCTGTGGTGGAGGAAACCGCGGACGTTGAATATGGGAAAGTACCGCAATACTCGGACCCAAATCCAAACGGAGAGTTGGACAACTTGTACTTGGATATGAATGGTATTGTTCACCCGTGCTCGCATCCCGAAAACAAACCGGCCCCGGAGACAGAAGATGAGATGTTTTTGGACGTGTTTAAATACACCGATAGAGTGCTCATGATGGCCCGGCCAAGAAAAGTGCTTGTGATCGCTGTCGACGGTGTTGCACCAAGAGCAAAGATGAATCAGCAGCGTGCCCGTCGTTTTAGAGCTGCACAGGAGGCGAAGATAGCCAACGACGAGAAAGAACGCCAAATTCTTGAAAGTGAAGCAAGAGGTGAGTCTATTGACGCCTCTATTAAGGATAAAAGAAAATGGGATACCAATGCGATTACACCAGGAACACCGTTCATGGATGGCCTTGCCGCAGCACTTCGGTATTGGGTGGCATATAAATTAGCGTCAGACCCTGGCTGGAAAGATCTCCAGGTCATCATTAGTGATGCTACTGTTCCCGGGGAAGGAGAGCATAAATTGATGAGCTTCATCAGATCGCAAAGACTGGATCCGGAGTATGATCCAAACACAAAGCATTGTATTTACGGTCTAGATGCTGATCTTATTTTCTTGGGGCTTGCCACTCATGAGCCACATTTCAGAGTTCTCAGAGAAGATGTTTTTGCCCAGGGGAACAGTCGCATGGGCGGTTCTGCGCAATTTCGGATGTCCGCAGAGCAAAAGAAACTCTTGCAAGAACGGGATGCTCGCAAACCATTCTTGTGGCTTCATGTCAATGTCCTCAGAGAATACTTGGAGGTTGAACTAAAGCAAAATACCTCTTTTGCTTGGGATTTGGAGCGTGCTATTGATGACTGGGTGTTTATGTGTTTCTTTGTTGGTAATGACTTTTTACCACACATGCCTGCTCTCAGTGTTCGTGACAACGGTATTGATATTTTGGTTGGCTGTTGGAAACAGGTTATTACAAAACTTCGTGATTACATAACATGTGATGGAAAACTCAATTTGGAAGGAGTTGAGCAGCTTTTAGCTGTCTTGTCAAACAAGGAGGGCGATATTTTCAAGAAGAGACGTGAAAATGACCTCAGGTACCAAAATAACAGAAAGAGAAGATTTGCCGAAACAGAAGAGCAGACTATGAAGAAGCAATACATGTCCACTGTTTCTAAGGGGAAAGAAAAAGCTCCTTTAACCGCCGATTTGAATATGCCATTGATGGATACTTCCGGTAAAATGGTTGAAGGTTACGCACAACTTTCTAATAAGGACATTGTGCACAATCGCGATATTATTACGAAAGCAAATATGGCGAATGCTGATGCTGCTGCCGCTCTCAAAAAGCTTTTGGATGGCTCTTCCGCCGAAGAAGGGAAGATAAAACAGGAGCAAGCTACCGTAAAGGAAGAACAACCGGCCAAACCAAAGGAAAAAGAAGATTCTGACTCAGATATTGAAGGGGACAACGTGCGAACATGGGAGAGTGGTTACAGGAGCAGGTACTACAAAAATAAGTTCCATGTTGAAACCGAAGAGGAGATGAATCAAGTCAGGAAGGATGTGGCCCGATGCTACTTAGAGGGAATATCCTGGGTTCTCTTGTATTATTATCAAGGGTGCCCCTCTTGGCAATGGTATTATCCATACCATTATGCACCATTTGCGGCTGATTTTATTGATATCAGAGAGGTTATCGGTGAACAAGGCATCCTGTTTGAATTGGGAGAGCCATTTAGACCATATGAACAACTTATGGCTGTGTTGCCCGCTGCATCTGGCCATACATTGCCCGAAGTCTTTAGAGGGTTGATGAGTGATCCAGATAGCGAGATCATAGATTTCTACCCGGAAGATTTCCAAATTGATATGAATGGAGCTAAAATGAGTTGGCAAGGAATTGCGTTGTTGCCTTTTATCGATCAGAGTAGACTTCTTACCGCAGTCCAAGCAAAGTATCCTTTATTGACCGACGCGGAGACACAGAGAAACACCAACAAATCCGCACAACTATACATTTCAAGCCAGAACAAAAACTACCAAAGATTCAGAAAGCAATTTGATGACGACAAGGAAGTAAGCTTCAAATCATCAGTCAGTGGATTGGCAGGGGTAGTCAAACCGACTAACGAATTTTCTACTGATGGGGAGTTTATTTTCCCATTGAAGGAGGGTGACTTGCCTCATGTCAAGAACTCTGCATTTTTGCCATCGTGGTATGAATTCCCAAAGACCACCTTGGGTAAATCGATGTTGTTGAATGGGTATATCTCTCACAATAAGGTTCTTGATGATATGGATGCCTACTCTGTCACTAACAAACAGAAATATAACCCAAGATTTCAAAATACATCTGATTATGTGAACGAAGGACCTGCTGGGAATAAGGATTATATGACCTTTTCTATGCGTCCTGGTGGCTATAGGGCTATGATAGAAGGGGGCTCAGCATCTAAACAAAGATCTAAAAATGGAAACGGCTCCCAGCAGAACCACTTTCAAAACACAGGTGGTCACAACCATGGTCAGTATGGACAAAGTTACAACTATAACAATAGTTATAATGGTGGTAATGCCTACAACAATTCCTACAATAATGGCGGCTATAACAACAACGGCTATAACAACGGTGGTTACAATAACAATGGCTACAACAACAACGCTGGCTACAACAATAATGGCTACAACAATAATGGCTACAACAACAACGGTTACAACAATAACGGTCACAGCAATAACGGTTATAACGGGAATAACAGACAACATGGTGGGCAACAAAACTACCAGAGAAATCATTATCAAAGCAAGGGTCAATATAACCAAGGTCCTAGGCAAAATTATCGTCCTCCTCCCAGAAGATAAACCTACTTAGTTGTTCTGCTGATTGTTGAAATGCCATCAGTTGCGAATGCCACAGTTCTGTATGTAAGTTAACAAATCGAGATTTCCTGCATTTTGAAATTTAAAATAATTTCCGATAAAGACGGGTCGAAGTAGGGTTTTGGTAGCATGACTTCTCTTTTATATGAACTGTCCACCAGAACACAGGTGAATCTAATTCAAGACCATGAACTAAGCTATGCACAACTTGTGAGCGATTCTCCTTACTCAAATAACTGTCCAGTGGTTGATAGAGATGATGTGGCATTACACCAGAATGTCGTGTATGTATTGGACTCCACAAAATCAGGACCGGAACTTAGAACGATAGATACTAGTGTATACGGAAGAATAATCAGACCATTATTCGAAGATGTCTTTAAAGTGAAACACACATATGTTGCGACGACGTCGTCTACCTCGATCGAAGAATTTTCTTCCACCTTAGAGAGTACCGGCAAACCAATCTTGATGATAATTATTGCCGGAGATACATCTGTTGGAGAGTTCGTCAACTCTCTTTCTAAGAAAAGCTCTGGTAAGATAAAGGTGTTTGTTGTCCCTGCTGGCACTGGCAACTCACTCGCGCTTTCCCTTGGCATCACAGATGAGGCAAAGGCAATACAGAGGCTATTTCTACATACGGACGAAAATGTTTCGCCATTCCATTTGTATGAGGCAAAATTTCCTGAGGGATCGTTTCTTCTCCAGAATACAGGCCGGCAAAAGCCTCTTTTAGGGCCTGTGCTATTTGTTGTAGTGGCATCTTGGGCCTTCCATGCATCATTGGTGGCTGATAGTGACACCGAAGAAATGAGGAAGCATGGGATAAATCGGTTCAAAGTGGCTGCACATGAGAATTTAACCAGGCGTCAAGAATATAATGGTATTTTGACAATCGAAGGTGAAAAAAATAAGAAGATTGTTCACAAGGGTCCATTTGCTTATCTTGTGATAACGCCTTCTCAGAAATTTGAGCCTACATTCACTATTCTGCCGAAGGGCGACATTTTCAATTCCGACTTATATGTAATTGGGTTCCAAACGGAAAATGACGAGAGCTACATATTGGAAATAATGAAGGAGGTGTATAACGAAGGAGCTCACACAAAGGATGAAAGAGTTTTCTACGATCAAGTTGACAACCAGCTGACGATAGCTGTGACATTGGGCCGCAATCAATCCTTGGAAACAAGAAGGTTTTGCATCGATGGTGCGGTTGTGGTTGTTCCCGATAACGAAGAAAACATATTAAGAGTTGGATATCATGGGAGCAAAGTTGCCGGATGGGATATCAGTATTGTCAACTGAGTCATATGAAGGCTTGCTGGGAAAGTTTTTCGTATAAATAATGTCAATTGTTTTTGCAGCTGGGTAAACCTGGTGACGTACGTATACAAGTTCAAATTTTATATAAAAAAATACATATTGTTAACAAGAATGTAAGCATACCAATGTCATTTCGAAATACTCAGTGCCAACTAGGAATCTTCAGCTAAAAAAGAATTATTCCTTTGGCCTTTTGAAATTTATACTTGGCGGATTGCCCTGAGAAAATGGTCTCTTCTTGGCCAAATTGCCTTCACTGCCCTCATCGTTGGCTGGTTGACCAGGTGCTTGTGCGACCGGCGATTCACCGTTATTGAATTGGGTTCCCTGTAAAGTGCTCTCGTTCGACTGTTGACTAAGCTGGCGCTGATCTGGGGTACCTGAAGATGGTTGTGCAGAGTTATTTGGTGACTTTTTCTGTTTCTCGTCGCTTAATGTTCGCGAAGGAGTAGACTCACCTTCTTTTTCAAATTTCTCGAGCTTTCTGTTCAAAACTTTGAGCTTGAACTCATACTTCGTAACAAGTGCATCCGTGCTTGTCTTTTGGTCATCCAATTTTTTCTCGAGGCCTTGCTTAAGAGCATTGATTTTTGCTTCATATTCCTTCTTGAGGCGATCCTGAACCTCGTTGAGATTCTTTTTGGGGTCATCCTTCTTCATCTTCAGAAGTCGTTCTTGAACCCTTTGTTCCACTGCTTTGGACAAATCCTTTTCAAATTTGACCTTCAAATCAGATGTAGCCTTTTCCAATTTCTGCTTCCATTCTGCTTCAAGCCTCTCTTTTACCTGCACCTCAGAGCTGCCAGCAGAAGCAGGAGCATTCGATGTAGCTTCAGCCAATTTGGCTGCAAATTCTGAGTTGGCTTCAGCCTTTTGCTTCTCATAATCATTCTTTAGGGCAGTGATTTCATCTGTGAATTTCTTCTCGACATCAGCTTTGTCTGCCTCCGACTTCTTCAATTGGGCAGTAAGAGAAGAGGTTTTATCATTCTTCTCGTGATTTGATTTTAACTTGGAAAGCTCCTTCAGTGTTGTCTCTAGCTGTCCCTTGATCTCATTAAGCTGTCTTTCCAAATCTTTATTCTTGCTCCTATGATTCAGGAGTTTAGTCTGAAATTCACCTTTGACTCGCTCGAATCTTTGCCTCAAGTTGTCAAGATCATCGGCATAATTTGGCTGATTTTTCAAGCGTTCGTTTTCTTCCCTCAAAAGTTTCAATTCTTGAGCTTGCACCTCTGCTTGTGCGTTGACTGGGACGTCGGTGGCTTTATCCCCTGATCCAATCTTCGAAAGAGATTCAACCTTAGATTCCAATTCCTCGATTTTTTCAAGACAAGACCGATTCTCTATCCTCAAAGTAGTATTGCTTTCCCGCAAGATATTCAATTGCTCCAATTGCTCCATAAGCCGAGCATGATCTTTGTTAGTGTCTTCGAGCTCCAATTTTATCGACTGTAACCGGGCCATTTGAGATTTAGAGGCCTTTAATTCAGTCGTGACATTTTCGAGTTGAACCTTGAGACGGGCAACCTCATCTGATGCTATAATCGCTTTTGATTCAGCGGAATCCTTTTCTGCACGCAAATAGCTGATAACTTGCCTAAAATTGTCACTGGATTGAGGATCCTCACTTTCTGCCAATGGTTTCTGTAATTCAATCTGAGTCAAAGCAAGGTCATACTGGTATTGCAAGTCTCTGAGCTTAATATGAGCACTCTGTAATTCCTCTTGCTGACCAGAAAGTAATTCTGATAAACGGTCTTCCTTAGTTTTTAACTCTGCCTCCGTCCATTTAAGTTTTGAGCTCATCTTCTCCAACTGCGAATCGTGTTCAGAAATTAGCTGTTTTTGTTCAGCAAGTTGCAAATTCAACAGCTCTGCTTCGGAGGCTTTGGCTTCGTAGCGCTTTTGAACTTCGTCCGCAATAGAAATCTGATTTTTTAAATCTTGACCTAGAGAAGAGAGTTTCTTCTCGAAATCTGTTTTCATATCATCAAAAGAATCAACCTTCAAAGAGTTCTCTTGTAATTTCATCTGCAAACTCTGAATCTGGGAAGATGTTTCTAAGCCATGCAAATGCAATTTGTTCTGAAGGTCTTCAACTTGCTGCTTCTGAAGCTCTAGCTCCCTAAGAAGATTAGATTTCTCATTTTCCATCACACTTATCTTGACACTACTTGCTTCTCTGAATTCATCATATGACTTCGTAGCTTTCAGAAGAGCATCCTCGGCAGATTTTGCAATGAGACTATACTCTGAAACTTGAGCCTCTGAAACCTTCAATGCTTCTTTGAGGTCGTTATACTCTGACGCGAGAATAGGTGAATCATCTTCTGTCGAGCTTTGGGCTGGTACGAGAGAAGCCGTATGAACGCTGGACCTTTTATGTCCACTTGTGGCCAATTGATTCTTGAGCTTATCGATATCGGCTTCTTTTTCAGCAACTTTACTCCTAGCCTCTAATAACTTTTGACTAAGTTCATTGACTTGCTCTAGTTTTGCGTTCTGGGCCCTTAAAGCCATATCAGACTGACTTGATAACACCAGAATTCGATCCTCTTTTTCATTGATCTTCTCTTGCAAGGCCTGGTAGTTCTCGACACTCTGGGTCAATTTTTTGGAGAGGTCGGCACTTGAAAGCTCTCTTTCTTTGAGAAGAGATTGTAGGTTGAACACGAAAGAATTGAGTTGTTTCTTGTCTGATTTCAAATGTTGAATCTCATCACTCAATGAAGCATGAAGGCTGGTCCACACTTCCTTTTCCGTTTGAAGATTACTTTGAATTATCATAGTACACTGCAAGTTACGTTCAACGTCTCTCAACTCGTTTGATTTCTTCACTAGAAGATCTTCTTGTTTTGACGCTTGGCCTTTCCAGAATATGGTTTCTTTCTGGGAGTGTTCAATTTCTTTTCTTGCATTTTCAAGAAGCTTCTTCGAATTTTCCAATCTGCTTTCAGAAAGTTCAACCGAGTGATTTGCCCCAGTAAGTTTTGATTTTAAATCCTCAATCATCATCCTAGATTCAACCAAACTGTCATTGAGGGCTCTAATCTTTGTTTCTGATTGTGATTTCATTGTCTGGAGTAACTTTTCGTTTTCTTGAAGTTTATTCTTCAAACCAACGTTGGCATCTTTGAGAACCCTTGAATCAATTTTGTTATCATCCAAAGAGACAGGTCCCCCATCGAGAGACTTAATCAAATCTCTCTCCTTGGTCACCGCGTCATACTTAATTGTGATGCTCTCCAATTCACTCTGGAGTGTCAAAATGGCCTCTTTTGCCTCCTCAACAGCCGCAGCCTCAAATCCGTTTGGCTCAGTATCTTTTTCTTCAAGCTGCTTACCGAGCAGTCTGACAGCAATGATCAACTCTTCATTCTTCTTTTGAAGGTCAATAATGCTTGCAAAACATATTAACCTTTCAGTAATCAATTGATCCGTATCAGACTCGTCACACACATCTTTGTTGCCACTTTTTGCGAGTATTTGATCAATAACCTTTTTCTCGTGCGAACTCAAAGGATCTTCATTTCCTTCACGTATCTTGGAGTGTATGAGGTAGAAACATAACTGTCTACCCAAGTCTTTGGACAACTGCTTTATGGACAGTATTTCAATTTCGTGAGATGCCAACCTGTTCCTCAATCTGATACACTCTTTTTCTCTGTCGATCTTCTCAAGGCGAATCGATTCCAGTTTTGCAAGTACGTCTTTGAGTGTTTCTTCATAGTACTGGACTTGACTCCTGTAGTTTGCAATGGCGGGTTTCTTGGAGTCCAACTCAGCAACGAAGTGTTTTAACTGAACGGCGAGCTTTTCTTTTTGGGCTTTTTCTAAAATCAACTTCTTCTTAATATTGTTGAATTCCGCGTAAAGGGTTGAAAGGGACATTCCCTCGCCACTTTCTTGCAAAATCAATTCAGCCGAAGAAGCCAACTTAGGAAGCTTTGTCTCTTTATGTAATTCCGAGTCCAAAGCATCCTCAGCACGTCTGAGTCTTTCCTCAACTTGGGCAACCTTATCTTCTTTGTCAAGAAGTTCACGCTGTAATGATTCGACAGAGTTTGCTGTTGAAGCTTTGAGATCATCAGCGTAAGACTCAAGTTGACTGATTCTATCATTTTTCTCTTGAAGCTGTATGTTAAGAAGCTCGATAGTTTCTCGTTTGAGATCGGATTCTTTTGCGAACCTAGAGTTCAGAACTTCAAGTTTAGACTCTAGATTGGATCTTAATGTGCTTTCTCTTTCAAATTTATCCTGTAGTTCCTTCACCTGAATCTGTAACCCATCCTTAAGAGACACTAATGTTTCATTTTGAGTGATTAAGGAGGATATCTTGTTGGAGTCTTTCAAGGACTCAGAATCATGCCTCTTAATGAGATCAGTATATTTATCTTGTGCACCTTTCAATTGAGACTCGTACCAATCCTTTTGATTTTTGGTGTACGAAAGCTCGTTAGTGACTTTGCTCAATTCAAGTTTGAAAGAAAAGTTCTCATTTGTACAATCATTCAACTCTTTTGTAAGTTCACTGATTTTTTGGCCTTGCTCAGCATTGGTGCGAGTGAGTGAGGTTATAGTCTCATTAAGACGAGCCTCTTCATGCTGTTTGATGGCGCTTCCATTTTTGGATTCATGAATTGAATTCTCTAATTCCTGGACCTTTTCCAACAATGCAGAATTATCTGTTCTCAACCCAGCAACGGTTTCTTCTTTCTTCACCAAGTCCGATGAAATGGATTCATTTTCAAAGGAGAGACTTTTGTTTGTATTTACGAGTTTCTCCAACTTTTTGTGCAATTGCTCATACTTCTTCTGCTGTACTTGGTTAATCTGTTCTTGGTTGAGTTTAAAGAAAGAGAGTTCAGATTGAAGACCCAGGAACTTTTGAGCGCGGTGGGCGATTTTCGTGATAAAGTCATTTGCTCCAGACAAAAGTGCTTGGGGTTCAACATCTAGGAATGCAGCAGCAGCTTCAACCTCTGCATATTTAGAAGCACTGACATTGGCGGTGTTTTGATGAGGAACAACAGCGTTACCAAATGTATCATTTGCAGTTGCATCAAACGCATCTTCTTCTACCTCAGCTAGATTTCCGAGATGCATTGTACTATGAGTTTGGACGGGGGAACTTTTGAAAGTTGCCCCAGACTGGGTGTTGTCCTTCGCAACTCCAAAACTCTTTGGCGTAGTGATATGCTCGATATCTTTGAGTGGAGGAAGCAGTTTCAGGGGTGTTGTGAACGACCGTAATGATGCCGGAGGAATGTTGGAAACCGACGAATTTGCCTCTGCGTGTTGCTCGTAGTGCTCATCAGCACCTTCATTCAGACCCTCTTGAGCCGCAGGTAAATCATCAACAACAATTTCCGGGATCGGATCAGCGGTGGCCGCATCAATTTGGTGATTGATTTGATCATTATCTGTAGGCTCAATGGCGTCGGAGTTTTGACCTAATGGAGCAAGATAAGGTTCTGTTTCCAAGGTTTTTGCATGTTCGGGTGTTGGGACAGAATTGGGAATGGGAACTGGTTGTTCATTGGTTTGGGCAGGTGCAATAGATTCTGGAGATTGACGTGCACCAGGATCAGATTCTTCTGGAGACAGAGCCTTCTCAGGCAGCAAACTGGGGTCCATGAGGATACAGATTTGTTAGAATTACACCTGGTTCTTTTGATGTTTGTACTTGCTGGTAGTTAACAAGGGTGCGTGTTTGACAGAAGCGATAATAGACCCGTGCACCGAAGGTGATTTCTGAAGTTTCTAGCGTTGCCAACGATAATCGCGATAATTTCTACTCACTGAGTTTTGATTTTTAGCAATACTAGAGAATATTCAATACTAGAGAATATTCAATACTGGATGAGAAGATTGACATCTACACGAAGGCTGATTTGTGAATAAATATTTAATATCGTTTAATCGCGTTGTGAAAAGTCTTAAGAGCCAAGACCTCAAAACTGGCTTCAATCAAAGTTTGATGTGATTGACTTGATGGCGAAGCGGACTCAGAGAACTGACCACTGGCATTGATTATATCACAGGCTTATTTTATTGCAACAATCAAGATGATTTTGGCGACTTTAGTACGAGAAATAACGAATTCAGGGAAATTGGCCGTGTTAATTGAGGATGACAAAAATCATTGGTTTTATGATCAGTTATGAATCAATTCCTTGTGCTTTGGCCAGTTGAGATGTAGGAAATATCGATAATATAACGATTGTATCTTATAAGCGAACTATGTTTTATAAAACACGAGATTTTATGGCTGTCTGCTTATTTGATTCTGATGGACTTGTGACCCCGGAATGGACACTTTAAATGACAGTCATTGAGTTAATTTCCGAAGTGAACTGATTAGGGTGGTCCTACGAAGACCACAGCGCCACGAAGAGTGGCTTAAGAACGTGTTTGAACAAGCCGCATAATTTTTTTTCTTGCGTCATATGTATTCACTAAAACTAGATAAAAAGATTCATATAAATATCAAAAATATGCTTGCAGTAAAAACCTTTGCAACATTTGGTCGCGCGGTGCAACACAACTCTTGTTGCTGCGATATTGTGTTTCGCGCATGGACAATCATCCATTTGGTTCAAGGATTTTAAAGCTTAGAGGGTGTGGAAGCTACTATCAAGTGAATATATTGGTTTTTGATTGAATGCGGCTGTTTCCCCCAACTCCAAATAATTGATTTCAAATGATTGATTTCCAAATAAAGGCTATTCAATGACGTTTTTTCTTGAATTGATTTCGTCAAAGTTCCATCTTGGGGCCGACAGTGTGCACCCAGAAACACACATAAAGATCAACCTGACGGTTGATACATAAAGATCGAACTGGGCGTGGAAACAGCACGTCGTATAAACCAGAAGGACTCCCCAATTTTGAGTGGCCATCGATGTAGTTATAATTTTTTTTTTTTTTTGTAATTTTGAATCACTAAGTTTTCTGGGGAAATCATGTAATGCTTCTCTTTCTTTTTTGCTACTTTTATACATGGATGTTACGCTTTTTTTTATTACCCTTTGTGGAGATCTATTATAACTGGTGAAGCGATTCTTCCACATAAATTCAATTGGATCAGGATTTATTCAGCAAATCAAGCTTACACCTGTACCCCAACACCTAAAATAGCCTTTAATCCAATGAAAGGTTTTGTAGGTTTCATTGGCACCTTTTAAATGACATGGTAGATAAATTGGCTGTCTACATTAAACGATGTTTTGTCTTAGATCAAACAGATAAAAACTCCAGATGCTCTGGAACACCGCGGCCCGCGGTGTGGATACTAGGGCACAAGCCCTAATCGCACAGTTTAAGCAAATGGCGCGCGAACAAGCCAGTGCACCTGAAAAAGTCTTCCGCGCAGCCTTCATCAAAATTTCTCCAGTTAGGAGTATACATCTTTTCCTTAATCGACAGCCATGATTGAGCCATCGTTGAAAGCTTTAGCTTCCAAGTACAACTGTGAGAAGTCTATCTGCCGTAAATGTTACGCTAGATTGCCACCAAGAGCTACCAACTGCAGAAAGAGAAAGTGTGGTCACACCAACCAATTGAGACCAAAGAAGAAGTTGAAGTAATCCGTGGGCCTTCTATTGTGTGTGCCTATTTTGTGGAAGCATATCTGTGTTTTAGAGCACACGTTCAGGTTATGGTTATTTAGCTTACGTTAATACACTTTTTTACGACAAATGTTGTAGAGTGTTGAGCATGTGCTGGATTCTGGGGATTTTGGGATGACTCAAAGCATTCATCAAGGGCGATCGATGGATTCATGTATTCCGAGAAAGCTATCTATTGTTGAGGATGAGACAAACGTTGTTCCCCTTTATTCTTGACATTGCCAACTGTAGATCTGAAGAGTATACGTGGGTGGTCCGTTTTGGAAAGTTTACGCCAAACGCTCTGCTTAACGTGTTCAATTTGAACGCTGCTTTTTACGTTAATCAAGTTTTAATATCCGGTTCCGTTCGGTTCGGAATTTCAATGTATAGATCAGATAACTCGGATCATTCTATTTGTGGTGATCAGTACCGTTATTCCGCATGTGAGAGAATCATTCTAACGGCCTCAAACGCAGTCACACTCACTTGGAGAGATTATGTAAGCCTTTTTTTTTTTCTTTTTTTTGAACTTGGTGAGACAAGACATCACGATCTTCATGGAACAAAATTCTCGTGCGACACCTCTAAATCGAAACCGACAAGAGTTGCTGTGTAATGTAAAGGTAAAATGTTTAATTGTGCCTGTGAACATTTTCGGATTTAAACCGTGTATAGAAAAATCAAAACGATGAACAGCACTTTGATTTCAGGAATGTTGAGGCCTACATTTGAATGGGCTCAAAATGGAACTTTGAGTTGCACTCTTCGCAAGTTCGGATCAGCACAGAAGCTTGAATGGATAGTAATGTGCAAGTCTCTAGTAATTGACCAGTTTTAACTACAGAGCAGTCTCTACTCTAGTGCAAATTATTTCCTGTTTGTACATATACCTGAAAGAATCTAGTATTAACTATCTACAGCACTTAGAAGAATAAATTATTCAGCAGAAGGTGGGATTTGAAATTAATGTATGGCAAACTGTAAATTGTTTTTCCTTCGATGCTTTATGTACATTGCAGTCCAGTGATTTGGTGGAGCAAGTAAATATCCAACTCAATAAAAAGAAATAAAATACAATAAAATCGACAGAAGTGTAAAACCAAAAGAGACATTCTGTTCCAAACAAAGTTTTCAGTATATGAGCTCAGTTGGCGTTGCTCGATTAAATCATTTGCGGCACAAGAGAACTTCTGACATAAAAAAAAATTCGCCTTAATCCCCACAAGCTTGGGCCAAATCAGTGTGACCCGCAAGTAATGTCTTAGCGCATTTTGCGAACCATTAAATCAACACTAACCATGGAAAAGCCCCAGCAAGGGATACCGACAAATGAAGGGGGGGGGGAACAAAGTCTGCTTTATTTACTCTACTTTCCTATTTTGAGGAGATCCCTCTTATTATTATTATTATTATTATTTTACTTGTTAGTTCCTTTTCGGTCGGAACACACCCTTTCTAGGAAATCGTCTCATTATACGCGCGCCCGCGTTCCGCCACCAGGACCACGTCTCTCGCGCATCTCGTGTCATCCTGGCCACCAAAACAGTTCCAGTGTTACCCGTTTTGTCAATGTCATCTCTTAAAATCTTTATACACCAGTCGTGCCAAAACAGTAAGAAACCAAAACAAAAGGGACCTGGTTATGATTCACCAAATTTGCAAAATCACAAAAACACTTCTCACCAACTCAAGTAAAAACGCAATTATCTAATCCCCCTACCAGGTGTTGTGGTATCACTGTTTCTGCAAGGACATTTGTGCCTGGTGGTAATTGTCCCTGCCCATATCCCTGTCCATATGTTGTCCCTGGCAGGTCAATCTCTGCGCACTAGCGCCACGGTAGCCCCGCGGCCGGGCCGCTCCCATGCACCAAACCGTGTCTGCACTATCTACTCAGGCTTTAGCCGAATCATATGCCGAGATTCGTATCATATCACCAAATGAAGTTTATGAGTAAAAATTGTTACGAAGAGAAGATGAGAAAAGGGGCAGTGAACAAGAGTAAAAAAAAATCAAGCAAATTAATCGGAAAATATTCTAAAAAAAGAAAAATAGAAAATAAATACAAAGAAGAAAAAGTAAAGTAAAATAAAATAAAGTAATACCCAGAAAGTGGACAGTATATACTTCCTTTGTGCAATGAGGATAGCCTAAAAACACCGGGCATTACAAATCCTTTCTGAAGGCTTTGGTGCTGATTATCGTGTCAGAATCCTCACGTACCTGTATTTTCGTTCAGCGACAATGGGGGAAAAAATATAGATCCGTTTCCATGCAAAACATTCCGTTCGGGCGCCGTATTGCTCGCACGCATTTTTTCCCCAAACTACGCCGGTGGCATAACTTTATCGAAAACATCCTGGTTTCGAAGAAAACCAACCATCATATTACCATCTCGTGTTATTTGGCCTGTGCTTATCATATACTATCACACTGAATACCGGGATTGATCCTCGTTATCATAGAGCAAATCTAACATAAACCCGTCGGTGCACACCAGTGCCTCCGTGTCCAGCCCACCATTCCTTTCCCAAGCTCCACATATCTTTCAGGGGAGAGATAATTACTATGAACAACGAAGTCTTGGATCAAACATCCATCGTGGATCGCAACTCGGCTTCTTCTCCTCGCATTATCAACCCGAACTTCATCAATCAAAACTCACAAGCACTGTCAGACCATAATTTTTCAGCAAAGCCTTACGCATTGAACTCCGACCCAAGCCTTCCCACGCAAAAACGCCAGAACAGCATGTCGGCGTATGCAAATAACCCATCCAGCAAACGATCCCATAACCCTCTCCAAATCCAACTACCCCTACAAAGCAATGTTCTGGGGGCGCAAACATATGCCAACACCACCTCGGCAGCTAGGCTAAACTCGGCTCCTGCTCGCAGAAGCGTGCGTAAAGGGCCCCAGTTCGCTTCGCCCCTGGCTGTACAAATCCCACTTCATGCAAAAACCCCCACCCCTTCTTCAAATTATGAGGTTCCCTCGAGCCCCAACGGAACGTTTGCTTCCGCGCAAAACAATTCCGATCTGTCCGCATCTAGCCCGGTGGTGGACCTGAGCAACTCAACACTGGCACAACCTGCCGTCGACCAGCACGTTCCGCTACAGCATCAGCTGTCTATACAACCTCCATCTTCATCATCTGCTTCACAACCACGTGCAATGTCTGACGAAGAACAACAGCTAGCCAACAAATTGAAAGAGACGTACAAAAATATTGTGAATTTTGAAGAAGTGGTGCAGAAGGGATGTATTGAATTGACAATCAAAATCAACCACAGCAACTTGACAGGCTCCAATCCTCTGATGTATGGCCAAGCCTTCCCTGATGCAGTGTCCCATGCAACTAGTGCACCTACAACCACAGAGCTTTCCAACGATTTGTGGACAATCTATCATCATAACATTACCCTCCTCAATAACTACCATGATTTCTTAATAACCGCTTTGAAACCAACCGCCAACACAACCCAATTCAAGACAGGAAGAAACATTGTGGATTTATACAAGATCCCAAGACGTATGTGGGTTTACGGCATCGTCGGATATTTGGAGGTATTGAAGAATATGATGAGTATCTTTCAAGACCATGAAATATTTCTGTGTTTCATTGCCTATTGTTTTAGCGTGGTTTCCAATTTGACCGATCCTGCTTTAGAAATGGAAGGCTGGTGGTGCGAAAAGTTAGGGGATTTGTCCAGAATGGCAATTGCTTTGTACTCATCTAGGTTCATCGACTGGAAAGTCAGTGCTGAGTATTGGTATGCTGTCTCCATGAAAACCATGTACGGACACGGAAAGATATACTACCATATGTGTACTGTTCAACAAGACAACTTGGACGCGCTTGTGAATATTGGTAAATCGGTAAATTGCCGTGACCCCTTTGTCCCAACCCAACAATATCTTAGGTTGGTTGTTGAGAACATTTGCACACAAAGAAACATCCTCTCCCTACTTGAACTTCCCATCATTGACTTCATTAAAATCCACAAGGTTCTCATGAGTATCTACCCTGGCCAAAATAGAAATTCCGCCAACTCAGATGCATCTCAAACAATGGAGAATATACATGAAGCACAACTACAATATGGCATAGATTTGGTTACGAGATATGGCGTCACGTTTGGATGCGACTCGCAGGGTTATAACTTTTTTACTAGAGCATTCTGTCTCCCTGGTGGATCTCAGAATAGATACGGGGCCGATCCATTCAATCTGTTCCTTCAACAGCAGCAAGAACAGGATCAAAATTCCAACTCTTTAGACACAATCGAGAAGATGAATTTTTGGTTCAACAAGGGAGCGCTGTTTGCCATTTCGAACATAAATCATCTCATTGGCTTTGGCGATCCGAAAAATCCATTTGCAAAGCTTTTTCAACTCCCGGAGGCCTTGAGAGAACGCAAAGACAAAAAGGAGAGAAAAAAGAGGTCAAAATCCCAAGGTGCTCCGGAGGATGGGATGACTGACATTCCATCAATGATAAATTCAAATGTGGCTAGCGCTGACAGTCCTCTTCTTCTTGCCTCTGAATTATCTGTTGTTGATTGGTTTTTGTGCCTTTCTCACATAAACAAATCGGTTTTAGAGTTGTCTTTCAGAATTTTAAACTACTACCTCATTGGGCCAAAACAGGCGTCGACATGTCATGTCATCGTTTGGCTCTATTTCCTCATCGCAGTTGGTAAGGCCACCGAGAGGACTCCAAACTCTAAAAGCATGTTTCTTTGGCTTTTCCGGAAGTTCTTTCCATGGGAGGCACTTATTAACTACCTTAACACGTTGGTTGGGGTTGCTATCAACAACACTGATTTAAATGCATTGTGTTGCGATTATCTTGTCAAGCATCCTGATTATATTGATCATTTCAATCAGCTGGAATTTTTGCCTGAAGTTTGGAAGTGCTGGGGCACCCTTTGGTTTGACGTGATCAGCCCCAAGCAAGATTATAACGATCTCGAAGCTGCTGGTATACTGAATTATGATTTATTCGATATCCCAAATTGTGGAACATCCCCAGCAATCAATATCACAAACCAAGGGCCCCAGGATAAAGCTAAAAAGAAAGATCAACAGGAACTTGATAACGATAAGAGACTTGTTAGAATAATTCTTTTGGCGAGATATCTAGCCGACAAATTTGATTTTGGTCTCGTGAGAACTGAAGAAGGCTTCAAGTTCGATGAAACTATCTATAAAGAAACCGAGAGTAATGAATTGATAAGAACGGCGGCATCTGAAAATGCCATGGCCGTTTTCCGCTTCATAAGAGATGTATTCTACTCTGATGGAAGACTTACTCAAAACGACTTCATTACTCCCATCTCGTCAGAAAATCTCGTGGACTCTTCGGAATCAAATATGCTTAGTCCGCAAGGAAAGGATGAACAATGGTTCAAATTTGATCTCAAGGAGTCGTGGTCACCTGATGGTGATGAGTTTCTCGTGGACAGGAGAGCAGATGACGAAGAATTGGGGGGATATGCAGATTCGGAATTGGAAGAAAATTCTTCGGATTTCAATCAACATGCACGTACTCGTGCCCCAAGCAATGATTTGAGCAACTTCTTGCAACTGCATGATGGGCCTGGAAACATGCTTTCGCTTCCTAGCCATGAAGCGGGAAATTTTGACGAATTTTACAATGCTATAAATGCACAATATTTGCCACCATTGAATAGAACGGACATTCAAGTTGAAGGAGATTTGGGCGACCGGATGGACAGTGCTCTTACCTACGTCACACTAGACACTAACATATGGTTGAAGCATTGTGGAAAGATCTTTAAATGCGTGCGCAGCAAAGTCCTTAAAATTCTGATCCCCCTAATTGTTTTTCAAGAATTGAGATCCTTGAGAAAATCCTCTGAGGCAACAATTGCAGACGCGGCAACGAGATCAGTTATAATTGTTCGAGAATTGTACTTTGCAAAAGAAGTTTTGCCCTTACGCTTCGATGGAACTATTGCAAGTGATATCAATGAAACTACGGAATTTGAAAACAATGCGAACTGGATGAATAATGTGGATCTGACCATGCTTAATGTTGTAAGTGAGCATGATGAGATCAGCAAGAAACTCATGAAAGGATTGAATGTTCCAATTCACGGACCAAAGCCTTTGATCCTTGATAACAAAAATGCAAAACTTTTCAGATATTGTATTCTTATTACGGATGATCGAAACATGAGGTTGAGAGCCAAAACTTCGGGTCTCACAAGCTTTCAAAGCAAGTGGCTATTTAGTCAGTTGGAAACCCTCTACTCAGATAAGTGCATAGATTAGATAGACTTAGCATGCAAGCTCTGCAATCTGACGATGGCGAGCATGTTGGACAATAATACATACAGTAGTAATGAAATTGTGACTTCACGTCTGTATGGATAATCAAGGAAATCATGCCATAATCACCAGGGGTCCATTTCGATGGCACCACTAAAAAAAATAAAAGAAAAGTCATGTTAATAGAACAAAATTAAATATACATGTATAACGCCTTGTTTATGATACGGTGAAAAGGTCCCAAAAGAAAATCGATCAAAGAAGCCAGCTCAAAATCTTACCCCAACGAGTGTCAACCTTACCCTCAGCTTCCAACTCGGCATAGTAGAGGTACTCGTGCTCCTCGATTTCATCAAGACCACTTTGGAGGTCAGCATCCTCGGGCTTGATATACTTTGATCTCTTGATGAATTTCCAAGCGAGGTAAACAGCAAGGGAAATAAAAATCATGAGGTAATTGTACAAGAACGTATCAACGGACCATCTTCCTGGCATGAAGCATGTGTAGCCCAAAATTCCCACCATTATCAATAAAAAGAAGGTAGAAATAATGGCGGTGTATGGCTGGAACCATGAGGTGTATGTGAATTGTGTTCTGTCGATACCTTGAACTTTGCAAGCTCTGTAAAAGTGCAAATACGTAATTCCCATGAAGAAGTAGTTAAGCAACTGCGAACCAGTGCACAAGGACACCATATAATCCAAGACTTTCTTACCTGAGTTGCCTAGTTGCAACAATGATAAAAGCGAGAAGCAAACAGAAACGGCGATACAGTAGAGTGGTACACCACTCTTTGTACACTTGCTGAAAAACCTAGGTACGAACCCCTTGACTGCAAGTGCGTACAATGTTCTAGAGGAACAGTAAGTATACGAGTTACCGGCAGAGAATGCGGACGATAACACGACGGCATTAACGATATGAGGAAGCACGCGGATTTGCAAGTTTTGCATGGCGACAACGTATGGGGAAGAAGCTGCATTTGAAGACTCCGCAGTCAACTCCAAGTACTTTGGGTCATTATATGCGATCAAAATACTGACAGACAAAGCACCACCAATAAAAAAAATCACCAAACGGTATAAGACAGTACTGAATGCAGTTGCCATATTTTTCCTGGGGTTTTTTGCCTCGCCAGCAGTCATCGAAAGATATTCCGAAGAGACAACAGTAAAACAGGCGGAGAATAAACCAGCCAAAAATCCTTGGAAACGACCAGTGGCACCTTTCCCGATATGCTCCGCGATGGGACCACCGGCCGCCTTCCAGTGTCTAAAACCAAAAGCATCATGTTGAGGGTTACCACCACACATTGTGATGAGTGTGAAGAATAAGAGACCAATACATAAGATCAATTTACCGAGGGACAACCAAAATTCGGTTTCTCCATAAAGCCTCACTGCAAAAATGTTAATTGCAGCATAAATGACAATTTGGATGCAAAGGGTGATTGCCGGTGAGTAATCATCCCTCCAAAAGTGAATCATACCATTAACTGCCGTTATTTCAAACGGAATATACAAACTTTGCATCAACCAAAAGTTCACCGAAGCGGCACACTCAAATGCAGGGTCAACTACTCTTCCAGACATGGACAAGAATGGAGAATCCACAGGCATATAGCACACCATTTCACCAACAGATACCGTCAACATCAATATCACAACAGTCCAAAAAGAGTAGGACAATAAAAGACCTAATGGACCGGCATTCACCAACCCACTTGAGCCGATGGTAATAAACAAGCCTGTACCTATACTTCCCCCGATAGCGATAAGGTTGATGTGTCTACTCTCTAACGATCTTTTAGTGTGACCATTCGAGTTGATTTTTTCCCCAGAAGTTGATGATTGGATATCATGGGCATCGTCAGCTCCATATGTTTCCGACACTTTGAGTGGGGAATCTTGTAGTTTCTTTTCTTCCTGCGACATGATACTTGTGGTCTATTTAAAACAGAGACGAGTGACGGAATATAAACTTGCTCTCGGAGAAATTCAAAAGCAGTTTCAAATTAATGGCAAGAGTATAGATATTACTTTGTCTTAGTAGACAATGTTATCTTATCTGATATCAAAAAATTACGATATCAGTGAATGTCCTAAAACGGAAAAACAATCCGGGACCAAATGTAGATTATGCAAGGAAAGCGCGTGTAAGATTGACTCGGACCAGCGCGTGGGAAGGCTTGTTGGAGGCTTTGGATAAATAAGGTCTGACTTTGTATCTTCTGAACAGTTGACAAAAAAAGGGAAAATTCTTGATTTCAAAATAAGTCAAAATCTTCATTTTTTCAACTGTTGGGGGGCTATCATGTGTACTTTATACCCCAAAGAAGCATTCCATGAACGAAAATTTTTTTCAACCGATGATATGCAAGTCTGTTCACGGTGGTGTAATTATGCAACGTTATGTGCAGACCACTTCAACGCAATTTCCGTTCTTCCTCTCTGTAAAATATAATCCTGCACTGTGGCTGGCTCTACCTTGGCAAGCTCAAATAAAGTCCTGTAACCTCGGCATGAACCTCGGAATACTCCGCTCGCGTATCTGGGCCAACAAAATCACTGGTCATCCTTCCTTTTCATCATGTGGAACCACCAAAAGATGCCTCAAGGTCAGAAGTTCACGTGTGTGAACGCAAGATGAAGACACTTTCATTGACATAAATTACATAATTATGGACAAAACCGATATCATCCCTCCGCGGATTTGTCACATCGAGTGGTAGAGGTATTTCCGGTTACGCATGCATTTTGACTCGCCTAGAGCCCGCTTAACTCGCACGATTATTAAAAGAAATTTATCATGGTTATGAATTTAATACTTGCCTAAATGTTACTATTCGGTATTTTTGGTGGTGGAAAGCACGGTGAAAATCAACGTGATAAGATTGACAAGCTGTTTCAACCCAACACGCATTTCATCCTCGTAATCGTCCGAAGGGGGTGCAATACGATGGCTCTCAATCAACGAATCTCTCTTCATAACACCAAGAACGATAGAGTGAGAGTACTTCATCAATTCCTCCGCTTGTATGATTCCAGGCCTATACGAAGGCCCCAAAGACAAGATAAGTGTGGCAGTTAATTGGAAAATCGGCGTCAAAATTTCGTAGAGGGATAGGCTCTTGAGTTTATCACTACCCTTACTATTTTTCTCGAGTAAAGTCAAAGGAACATCTAGCGCCAACTTGATCGTAGCATCATTGCCAACTCCCTCGTCACCCTCTTGAACCAGGAAGTCCAACCCCAATTCTGAATCAACCGCCAAAAATTTAAGACTCCGGAGCGTCGAAAATATATCGTTTTGCACCAATTGTGAGGCACCAGACCTTGTCTGCCCGAGTCGTATGAAAACATATAGGGTTGTCTTCAACGCAGTAAGTTCGTAAAAGAGTGTTTCCAAATTTATGCCAGAATCCCGCTTGCTTGGACCAACTTCTGCGCATGCAGTCATGATATCGTCCGCCCGTTTCAAAGACCTCACCAATAGAGATAGAGAATTATTCTTGGTCAAGGCCGTTAAGATAAGGCTAGACTTCTCCTCGCCGGACAAGTGCACTAATGACTCCAAGAGAACAAGGGAAGTAATACGAGAAACACCTTCGGAGTAAATGGAATCATTGCACACAACATGAATGAACTTCGGATCAACGGATCTCATTACGCTCGTTATCTCGTCCAACAACCCTTTAGTCTCCAATCCCTTTTGTATGAACTTGTTAATCAACAAGTACAAGTCTGATCTTAGCGCCGGGGTTGAGTTGGAGCAGAGTAGCCCGTTTATACACGTCTTGAATAGGGCAAACAACCCTTGCAAGCTATTCTTGTCGAGATCAGTTGAGTTCGTGTAAGCTCCAGAGCTTTCCTCAAACAAATCAAATAAGAAAAGACATAAAGAGATCAATTCTTCCGCAAACAGCACATCTTGTTCATAGTACTCATTGTTGATTTTTGGGAGCACAGCCTGAAGCACTTGTGGAATAAAATTCGACCGTTTCGTTATTTCGTCGGTGGTGAGTACTTGCACTATCTGAACCCATGCATGCAATGTTTTGGAATGTGCGCTTCTCATTTTTTGGGCGAAGCAAGCCTTTTTCAAGGTTGCGCCTAACTCTGTGAGTTCAGTTCTCGTGCTTTGTTTAAAAGAGGTTTTAGCTTCCAGGTCTGGTAAAATGTTGTTGGCAATTTGGCACTTCAAGGTGGCCAATTCGCCCAAGAAGTTGTCTTTTTTGTTTGTATTCATCCTGATCTCGAATTCACGTACCAAGGGTTGCAAGTTGTAGTGTTTTTCAAATTTAACAAAATTGTAGTCCCCGATATTGTAGAATTGATAGTTCAACACGTCCAAAAAGTTCAAAATTCTAGCAGTACCATCAAGGAATTCAGATCCATCAAGGAGAAGCCCGATGTAAAATTCTTTGCGGCTCCTCGATTCAACGTCATGAAGTTCAAGCGATAAATACTGCAAAATGGAGTCTCTAAAGTTAACAAACTCGAAAAATGTATCACAGCATTCATCATCTCCCACAAAAGTATTATCAATTCCATCTTGCACGTTGCCGTTGAATCTTGATTTGTGCCAAATCGTCAAATCATCAATTTTTGGTTGAGCGTTTACCAACTTAGCGAAAAGATCATGCTTCCTTAAAAACTCTAGAACAATTCGGGAAGAATTAGAGTTACGGCATAGCTGGACAAATACCTTCATGATTAGAGAGCACAAAGTAATCGGCCCGAGGCCAATCTGATTGTGATATCCTCGGCTATAATCGACTTCAGAAATCAAAGGAATTGTTTCCAACAACACATTGATCAAACTGTGAAGCAACAAGCCAGATTCCTTAGAATTCAGAAATCTTATTTTATTCGCTTTGATATCAAACCCAAGAAGAAAGTGGGCAATCGTGATATCGTTGTTCAGTGGCAAATTGTCTATCAAATACCTCAAAATACCATATTTAGGCATCAAAGTCAGAGTGAATGCCTCCAATTGTTGAATAAACCCAAATTTTATCTTCTCAGATTCATCGATATTCTGAAAAATACTCAAAAGCCTGTTATGTTGTAATAGTGTCTTTCTTGGACCAGGTACAAAAGTCAGGGATTGCGAAATCAGCTGTAATATTTCCAAACTCAAATTAGCAAGCAGAGTATTGGAGTTTCCCACATACAATGCGATATGCGCCACACTTGAGATGTGGAATAAAATCATTTCGTAATAGTCGTTAATACCTTTCGTACCAACAGTGTCCGGAAAGTAAACATTGTTGTATTCCAATTGAGGAGAAGAGAGCATCAAACTCATTGAGGTGCCATAACCAGATGTTGTACCTTGATTTGGTGGTACACCATCAAAGTTCTTCAAAATATTTAGCTTGTCGATGAATGAACCTTGCAATTTGAGTATGAGATTCAAAGTCTCTAACGCGTGAGATACCAAAGACTCTGAACCGATGTGTTGACTGATATCCTCGGAGCCCATATTAATTATCTCGAATAGAGTCTTACTAGCTTGTCCCTCGAACATATAATTGAGGATAGCCAAGGAAGGGTGAAGTCTTGAGAAATTTTGTAACGACAACGAAGATGATTCACCAGAAGACACGAATGCACTTGCGAATCGATTTTTGTATTCTGCGAACTCAGGCAAAACTTCTTGAGCTGTTTTATCAATGAATGTCCAGTCAACTTCACGCAAAGACGAAACGATGATCGATAAAATCAGTGTCTGTAAATCGTGTTTGATCTCGTTAAATTTGAGGTCGGAGGACTTTCCAAACACTTCGGCAATTAAATATTCGATATAGGGCCACACACCGATAATCTTCTTTTGGCGGTATGCTTGGCCCAAGTCTGCGGGAAAGGGTATGGAAAATGTTGCAACTTCATCATCCTCGCTGGTATTTTTATTTTGCAAAAGCTTCTCCATAAGCTTCACAAAATTCGAAACCTCGGATATTGTTGTCAAATTGATTTCAAACCCTTTTTTCATGCTTATACCTCTGTTGAAAGCTCTTAATTTATGGGCATCACTTTTCGCAGAAGATGATCCCGATAATGTTAAGCTTGAAGCCCTTCCCGTGTCCGAGACTGTGGAGCCCATGGGCTCACTCTCGTTGAGTGAATGGCAAATCCACTTATCGACAATTACCCAGATTTTACACTTAAGTTCAAGATCTGCATCATTTGCAAACTTTGTGAGAAGATTCAACACTAAGTTTACAATTGCTGTTCTGTTTTCGTCATTGAGGAAAACTGGAGACGATTTGTTTTGGGACTGCGCAATCTTGGCAGAAGTGACCAAATTATCAAGCTTGAGAAAGGAAGTTATGATTGGATGAAATTGCACAAAGGCGGAATGCTTGACCGCTGCAGAAGACAAGTTTTCCACTACCATGGATATGAGCATCATAAATCCTGCTATGAAAACAACTGAGTCTTCGGATAATTGGATAGGCGTGGGATCTGTTTCAAATGCAGTGGACCCTCCAGAAAATAACGATTCATGCTTCTCCTGGTACAATTTTCCTTGGTCTCGAATATCTTGCACAAAATTCTCTTCTAAGGCATCGATATAATAAGAAAGCGAATTGACAATAGAGTCAATTGAGATTTGAGAATAGTCCTTCTTTTTCGAGAGCCCGCTATTGAGCAAGATTTCCCAAACTTTATCGCTCGAAGCGTGACCACCGTACGTCAAACTTCCCAAGAGCAAGCAAAAGGTGGCAGTGATTAATGGAGAGGTATTGTTTGCCAATCCCCAGCTGATAAATCCAACGACGTTGGTGTTGTCATGAGACCAAAAGGCTTGACAAATTCCAGGTCTATTGCTATAAGTATAAGCAAATGCCAAGTAAAAACGCTCCAATTCGGCTCTGGTGGAAATCTCGTCGAGGTCAATACCATAGTCGCTTTGAGAATTGATTGAATTTGATAAGTTTGTTCCACTCTTGCCAAAGCTATGTTCGTTTTTGGCCATGCTATCATGCGATGATGAGATCAGGTCAGATTCAAGCTGTTTTCTATTGATTGAAGAGAGCAAGAAGTCTTCTTCATTGTCACGAAGCGAGGTTAAAATGATAGCAGAGTGGTTAACAAAGTCACAAAAGAACGAATGGAAGTAAGGAGCCAATAGCTCCTCTCGCATATTTGGCGAGAGTGTGAGAGACAGATAGTCACATAACTTGGATAAATTGGAAAGCCCTGGCCTTGTCCTGGAGATATGTGATAACTCCTCGTTTCTGGAGTAGATAAAAAGAGCAGGGTGCAAGCGTGGGAAAGTCCTTTGGAGTAATGGTCTAAATTCAAAAAGTTTGCTTTGGTCAAAAGTGACTTCGGTTGTAAAATTTGCCGACTCGGCACAATAACAGAGAAGTTGTTCCATCACGCCGTAGTTGATAAGCCTTTCGGCATATTTCAAAATGTCATTCTCGAAATCAAACTTTTTTGTTCTCGCAGCTGATTGCTTACACCATGGAACAAAGGAAATGTAGAACATTAGTTGCGAGAGTAGCTCATGGGGCCTCAAAGAAGACTTTGAAGTATCTATTTCATCATTCGTGCTGACCTTGGAAAAGTCTGAGGTAAGCGTAGAGACAAAGCCCTGGTGAAACTTGTGAACCTGTTCTTCTTTCAAGTCCAGCAAACACGTGATGATCCTCATCAATGCAGGTAAGTAGTGTAAGAGTAGAATATCAGAATTTTCTTTGATATTTTCATTGATGTGTTTCATCACCACATTGTATGATTCGTAAGTACCAAATTCTTCGATGTAATTGTCGAACAACGAATAGAGAATCTGGGCCAATAGATCATGCAATTCAAAAAGCTGTTCCTTGGCAAATGTGATCTTATTCACGAACTGTAAGTTGTTGACATCACTTGTGGCATTCTGCTTGTCTATGCAATCATTCTGAAGAGATACCAATGAATAGATCTGTTTAAAGCTGTGGAGGATCTGGGGCAATACTTGGGAGATACCTCCCGGGTAGATCAAATTCAATTGTCTTTCGGATATGAGAAATCCAAGGATATTAAGGATATAGCTATAACGCTGATAGAACCCCAAAATTCCGGCATCGACAAGGCTCGACCCCTGGGCAAAATTGGTGGCCGAAGCTTCTTGGAGTAGTTCCGCTGCCGAGATCTCATCTAAGTTTAATTCTGACGCCAACGTGCTTGCCGCAGACACAAAGATGCTGTTGAGAACAAACTCTTGGCCATTGTGAAAAGTGACTGGCTTCCCTGAATCTCCAGCGGCAAGAGCTGATCTACTTTTTTCATTCCTTGCAGGGACAAGAAGAATGTTTCTCAAGTCATCCTCCAACGCTTGGCGGTTTGCCGGTAACACCGTTCTGTGTACCTTAATGGAATTGTAACAATCCAAGAATACATCTAGGGACCAAGTCGTCCGTATATCTTGAGTAGTCATGGGTGTAAAAACTGACTTTGTTGTGTAATCTGACTGAAAAAAAGCAAAAAGTACTCCAAACTCCAAGACGGCTGGTTTTCGCAAGCAGTGGAATTTGTTTGGGCAATGTTTGTGTTATATGCAGGTAGAGATGAATCAAAGTGTTTTTATAGTTAGGGTTTGCAAAGGAGGGGCAATGATGTCACAATAGATAGCACATAATCTAATTATTGAAGAATTGAAAATGATTTTCGACGCATAATTTAAGTGATAAGTGAACATGAAGTTCAATCAAGAATTAAAAATAATTATAAAGAAAAAAGAAAGAAAAAAGAAAGAAAGAAAAAACGCACTAAAGGCCAATTCGTCTCCGCGCCGTGGCTCAATGTAAAGCGATTTTCGCGCCTTCCTTCAACGACATAGTTAAATGTGTCTGCAACTTTGGAGGGTAGACCTCGTCAAACGACTCTATGTTGTGGAAAGTTTGCAATAGACGGACAATAACATATGCCGCCTCTGTCAAGGCAAATTGCTGGCCCAAGCAAATCCGAGGACCTCCATTGAAGGGAAGAAATGCCCAGGCTACTTTTTTGGTGGAGGACTCACCCCAACGCTCGGGCCTGAAAAGGTGCGCATCCTTTCCGTAGTATTGCTCGTCTCTGTGAGTGGAATATATTGCATAAATGACAACAGTCCCCTTTTCAACAAAGATGGGTAAGTTTTGTTCGGGGCCACCACCGTGGGGTAATGTCGTGTTTTTCGTTGAAACTCTAAAATTCCTCGGCACTGAGGGATACAATCTCAATACCTCATTGAGCACCCACTGTAAATAGTCACATTTCTTCAACGTCTCAAAAGAAATGAGTGAAATATCGGCACCCTTTCCCTCCTTAAATGACTCTAAAATAGTCTCCCTTAAGGTCTTAAATACGTGAGGGTTTCTTGCCAATTCAAAAAAGGTGAATGAGAGCAAGCTAGCAGTAGTATCCCTTGCAGCTGTCAAAACGCTCAAGCATTGATCTCTCATTACTACTGGGTCTCTGGTCTCCTTGAGCAATTCATATAAGAAAACATTCCCACCCCGTGAGTTGGTTTCAATCTCTTTCTCCGAAGACTTCAACGCCTTATCAACATAAAAATTGGTGAAGCCGTGGACAATCTTGTTGCTCTCCTTGAATCTTCTATTCCATCCAAGCCAGTACAATTTCTGAAGATTCAATCTAATATTCAAAATGTTTTGAGAGTAGTTGAAAGCATCGGGAAATTTTCTTCTGATTTCCGGGTCTAGCCCATCACATGATGCTTCTCCCGTTTTCTCCAACCCCTCGCTCAAACTGTGACATGATTCTCCAAACAAAAAGTCGGTAGCACTATCAACTGTGAAATTAAAGAATAGCGGTTGGATATTGAAAGCAGATGAATTCTTCTTTTTAATTTGAGAAATTAAAGATTTTACATGCGGCTCCAATGACTCCACATGTCCCACTTTTTCTCTTGTAAACTGTGGTCTTAACATCGACCTGGCGTGTTTCCACTCAGCACCATCCAGTGTGAAGATACCGTCACCCAAAGTAATCCTGATACACTCATTGCGGCACCCAAGATGAAAGTCGCTAAACTGGGTGGCTAAAATTGCTTTTATATTCTCTGGGTCGTGTGTCAAAATTACGTCTTTGCCCACTAATTTGAAAAATGCTGTGTGTACATTCAAATTCTTCATATTCTCTCTGGTAAATTCTGGGGCATTTCCTTTCTGGCCCTCCCTGATTGTTTCGTATAGCATACGAAACCCAAAGAACCAATCACCACATCTTGGTGGCGATTCAGCTTTGTAAATTTTTCGGAATATAAAATACTTTAGCCTTGATACAAAAGTGAACAACACCAATGCCTCCAAAAAAAGGAGATACCATGGTTGTTTTGAGATAGCAGTCTTGATAATTGTTTCAATCATATTTTGAGTGTTGTATGTGACTAAGTTGCCTTGGTAGTGTAGACGTTTTGGAATAAAGAAGAAATTCTATCAGCCTTACCGGATTAACTACAGTGCTTATAACGGGAATTATTTGTGAATGGTAACAAATAGAAAGTGGTAGGCGCGACCCCCCTCCTTATGCTTCCCCAGAATATGACCTTTTGGTGGGTCTCACACTCAGTAATCATTTCCACTTGTTGTGTTAATTCTGTACATAAGAACCAGCTGATTGCCTTCTTATTGTATCTCTTCTATTCTAGTTGGTTAGTTAGAGATATATTTATAAAGAACCCCGGTAATTTCATGTTTTCATCATACTCTTAAACTATAAACATTACTTATTCAAATGCATAAATACTTGTCGAATCTCTTTCAAAACAAAACATCAATTGTGGAACTCAACAATTCAAGGCAGAGGCCCGACAGCCTTCACCTCGGGTGTAGCTTGATCGGCATATTTCTGGAAATTTTCTGCGAACTTGCCAGCCAATGATTTGATCTCTTTGTCGAAAGCCGAGTCACCTGCCTTCCAGGCCTTTGTAGGATTTAAAATTTCAGGTGGAACCCCGTTACAGCTCTTTGGAATTTGCAAGTTGAAGGTTGGGAAGTTTTCGTATTCAACCTTTGACAAAGATCCATCATGAATGGCATCCAAAATAGCTCTAGTGTATTTCAACGAGCATCTCTTTCCTCCAGAAGAAGCAGAAGCTCCAACCCATCCAGTGTTCAACAACCAGGCATTAGCGTTATGTTGAGAAATCTTGTCCGACAACTGTTGAGCGTACTTCATAGGATGCAACACCAAAAATGGCTGTCCAAAACAAGCAGAGAAAGTAGCTTGAGGTTCCGTAACTCCTTCTTCCGTACCAGCCATCTTAGAAGTATAACCCGAAATGAAGTGATACATGACCTGAGCATTAGATAACTTAGATACTGGTGGCAATACTCCACTGGCATCGCATGTCAACAAGACAATATTTGTTGGGTGTACATCTGCCAAACATGGAATTTGAGCTGATGGGATAAAATCAATCGGGTAAGCGCATCTTGTGTTCTCGGTAATTGACGAGTCCTCGTAATCCACAACCTTGGTGTTCTCGTCGTAAACGACATTCTCCAAAATTGAGCCAAACTTAATAGAATTGAAAATTTCTGGCTCCTTCTCAGCAGATAAGTCCAAACACTTGGCGTAACAACCACCCTCAATGTTGAACACACCATTATCTGACCAGCAGTGCTCGTCGTCACCAATCAACTTTCTGTTTGGATCAGCAGACAAAGTAGTCTTACCGGTACCAGACAAACCAAAGAATAAGGTCACGTCTCCGTTTTCGATACCTTGGTTACAAGAAGAATGCAAAGTCAAAACCTGGTGCATGATGGGCATCAAATAGAACATGACAGTGAAAATACCCTTCTTCATCTCTCCCGCGTACTCAGTTCCCAAGATCACCATCTCCATATCCTTGAAGTTGATTTCAACAGAGGTGGCAGAGGTCATACCCTTGGTGTGAATATTGGCGGGGAACTGACCGGCATTGTAAATGGTGAAGTCAGGCTCACCAAAGTTTTCAAGCTCTTCTGGAGTGGGTCTGATCAACATATTGGTCATAAATAAAGCGTGATACGCCCTGGCACATACAATTCTCACCTTGATTCTGTACCTTGGGTCCCATCCTGCAAATGCATCCACCACAAACAACTTCTCTCTGGTTCTCAAGTAATCCAAGGCTCTAGATCTTGAAATCTTCCAAGTCAACTCATCAACTTGCTTATTGACTGGTCCCCACCAAATATTATGCGAAGAGCTGGACTCATCCACAATTCTCTTATCCTTAGGAGATCTGCCGGTTTTCTCCCCCGAGTATGCCATCAAAGCTCCTGTGGAAGAGATTGTAGTACCTTTCTCCAACAACCCATCTTCATACAAAGTTGGTGGAGGAGCATTATGTCTTATCACCACATCACTCTTGAGAGATAAATGCTCGACCAAAGGGTCTTCCACAGTTTTAATGGACGCGTGTCCAGCAAAGTTTAAAGAGGATTCAACAGCAGTAGGAGGTGCCATGTTTATTTTATTGTTAATGAGATTTCAAATCAAAACCAAGGGAATTTCAGTACTATTTATAATTCCCATTGTCTACCCCAGGTTAATCCCGGGATATGGCCTGGCCAGACTTGTAACCCGGGACACAGGAGAATTTGGGGAAGCATGCGCCGGAACACCCATGGGGAAGGTCGGGCCACAACGGGAGAAGCCGGGTGCACTTTTAGTCAACCAGACACAGGAGAAATGATGGGGTAGTCGTGCACAGAATCAGGGTCAACGTTTTTCATCCTTTCTCGCGCACCGAGCCGACAAGCGCCGGGCCATCTTTCCCTTTTTGAAATGGCCCTTGACGCGAAGATACTGCCGGGTTAACACGGGGATGATGTGCCTGAAATATTCACAGGCGAGTAGAAGCTTTGTATTACAGACTTAAGCTATTTTTTCACCTGATGCAAATATTACCTTCTCTTTCCGTTGATGCGTTTTGCAGTCGGAGCCTACCTCCCTGCGAGATAATGATGAAAATAAAGAGAAAGGTAAACAAAAATATATCGTCCTATTATTTTCCTGCTATTCTCTTGGCGGTGGTTTCTGGTCAAACATGCTTAAATCAGAATGTTACGTAATGTCTTCGGCAAATAAGGGGGGCAAACAGGTTTTCTCACTGTTCCGCTTATTCCATACCTCGGCTCAAGGGAACTTTCCCAAAATGGAAAAACCTGGGGTACCTGTACTTTCTTTCTCAGCCACGCATGAATCAATCAATCAAGTCTCGGTGCTTGCTAGTTTCCACTAAGCACCTTGAACCGGGATATTATTGGGACAGAATTCATCGTAGTATTCCCTGTAATACCGCCACTTCTCAAACCCTAGATCTTGGTAACCAGCATAAGAATTTTCATCGGCATAATCAATTAAAAAACACGCATTCTTGCGCACGTCCATAGTTGTCTCCGAAAAGTTTGTGCGAAGACTAGTAACTGCCGAGCAAATCAACCCATATTTGAAAATCTCCGTCAAGTTGGAATATGACAGGTCAACCAAAGGATTTGCGATACCTCCACTAAAGGCCACTTTATCTTTCAGGTCGTCTACCGCCTCCATGGCAGGAAATAATCCAGATAACCAGCTTTTGTTGCTGAACACAATGATACTTCCAATAATAGTGAGATTGGTAGGTTCCAATGCCACAATTATTTTTGTCTCTTGCGCATTGGTAGATTCCATCCTCGACATCGCTTCGATGTAAATATTATACACCTGCTGGCTTTTTCTGTTTTCATTGACTCGATTAAAGAAATCCCTCAACTTTGTTGGTTGCAGACAAACGTCAAATCGGATCCCCACGATGGTGAGCTCCCGAAAGATTTTATTAGGGACGCTCCATTCAGCCACATTTTTTAGTATCATCACGTACTCTCTTCTCAGAAATGTGGATTCACTTATGGCCCAACCTGCATTGTTGAAAAAAGAAGTTAACTTCCCGTCATCTCCAAATGTACTATCGTCCATAAATTCAACAAGGGGGAACAGACTGCCTAGGCGAACACTAGTGCACAATTTTTCTTCAGCTAGATAGCGTAATGCCCGTGTATGAAGGCATTTTCCTATCAGTTGTAGTCTCTTAGACTTGTCAACTAAAATGAAAATTATTTGGCCCACTTTCTTGCCATCGTGCTGCTCACTAACCCAAGTCATCACCAAACCATAAATTATGTTTAGTGATGAGTTCCTCACAACAAAATGTTTCTGTTGAGACTTTCCTATATGTAGAAGCTGGAAAAGACTTCTGAGAAACGAATCGTGGCTCAAATTCCGATTGTTGTTCTTACACAACTTCAAAAGACCTTTCCAATCTCTTCCAAAATCCATCTCATCGACAAGCCAGACTCTTTTGGGAGGGACTGTCTTTCTTACTTTCACTTGCGTCTTCTCTGGGCTTGACCCTAGCAAGTTCAGTAAGCGTCGCTTCTTGATTTTTTCCAAGGAAAATTTCTTTTCCCCTGGTATACACCCTTGAGCAACATAATCTCCCATCAACACATTTGCCAATTCCTTTAAAGCTTGTTTGGTGTAGTCAAAACAGCACAAATAAGCGGATCCGATGCACTTATTGTAAAAAAAGTCATAGGGTGACAGTGTGGCCACAATCACCAATGGTTTTTCCAACTGAACTCTTCCATTAGATCCCGATAATGACAGGGGAGACGCTCCGCAAAGCATAGAAATGTACTTGACAATTCCGATTTGGTACATGTTTCTCAGAGCTTCTGATGTCACCACTATCACTGCCTTCGCGTAACCAATCAATTGTTCGTGTAAGGCTGTGAGACCATTCGCCGTGTATGTGGTATGAAGAACATTTATTTCTTTATTCTTATCCTTACCATACTGGGACAAAAACTGGCCGAACTCTGCAAACACTTCTTCGCCCGGGTACAAATCATTTTTCTGGTGTGCATCGTCTTCTGAATTGGTGTAAAGGGGCTTCAATAAAGGCGTTAAAATCAAGATACTATCACGCGGATTTTCGCCCACGTACTGAGAAAGAGGAAGCACGCCTTCAAAGTCTCTCATGAGAGTAATGCTTTTTCGGTAAGCTTGCTCCACAAGCAGTTGATGCTCGAGCCATAAGTCTCGATAAGCATCTTTGAACAACATCAAATCTGCCCTCACACCACCTGGAAAGATTTCGTGCCAAGACGGCATCTTTTGACGGACTTTCTGTAGCCTCGTCAAAGCACTCTCTATTAGCATTTCATCAAGTGAGCCATTTGCTAGGGCCGTTCCAATGGACTCGATGGCTTCTACCTGTAGCTTGAAGTCATGGCAGACCATCACAAGGTCACAGCCAGCATATAGTGCTAGAACGACACCTTGGCCCAAGCCGATTGAGTGATATAAGGCATCCATCTCCAAGCACTCACTAATAACAAAGCCATCAAACCCCAAATCTTCTCGTAAGAGCTTTGTCAATAATACCGGCAGTAAACAAGCATGTGTTTCATCAGGGGATATAGTTGGCACGCCGCAACCAGCAGCACTAACTCCGTCGAGTAAGCCTTCTCGAATCAATTCTTCAAAAGGAACCAGGTTGAACCTTCGGATCTGGTCTAGAGAGTCAGTCATCATCGGAAGCTCGAGTAGCGAGTCAACACGAGCAGTGCCAATTCCTGGAAAGTGCTTGCCGACTGTTAGTAAACCGCCATCCCTCAAGCCTTTTGCACAAGCCCTTCCGTACTTGACTACCCCATCGATGGTAGTTCCAAACGAGCGGACAGAGACAAGCTGGTGAGAAAGTTTAATCACCACGTCAAGAACAGGACCCAAGATTATCAGAAAGCCAATATGACGAAGTTCAATCGCTAGAGCACGCAGAACTTGGTATACCAATTCAGTATCGCCTGTTGCAGCGAGTGCCATTGCTCCAGGGAACTGTGAAAGACATTCTGAGTCAAACAAAGAATTCATCATACCTCCTTCTTCGTCAATAGCGAACGCCAATGGATATTCATATCCAGCTTCTTTGAACGCGATATATTGGAGATCCCGTATAAGTTTGGACATTTGAGCAACCGAATGTGCGTTTTTTCTCAGGAGTATCATTGTTGAGATATTGTATTTTACAATCAAATCGTACGCCTGTTTCGTGACAGAGGTTCCCTGGAAACCTCCGCAAACGAGCAGTCCAATAGTTTTTTGGTTCACAACGGGCATGTGTGACTTTTGGGGGGGCGGGGATATTTGAAAAAGATGAAATTAGAATGGAAACGAATGGGTATGCTTCAAAAATGATAAGATAGAAATTTGAAGGAAATTAGACCGCGGTCAGCTGCATGACTGGAGATTCAGATGAAATTATATGTCGGCGAAGCCTTCACGTCCTGCCCAGTGCGGCTGTTCCCTTGTCTCACAGGCTTTCCGAGAAGATGCTTTTTCCTTATCAAGCCATCGTTTAGCGACCAATTGATAATGCCTTTGTGATTTTCTTCAAATCTTAGAGCATTTTTCTGAGGTTCACGAAAAAAGGTAACTACAGACTTCAAATTATAGTTGCTTACCAAGATCTTTGATATGCAGTGTTTTTATAAAAACAATGGTGGTTCGGGCCCCCTGAGGTTTGAACCGCGGGCTTCTTGCTGAAGATTCTGATCGTATTTAAACCACGTGACCAAGCTTTGAGTTATTTTGCCATATCCAACCGCTATATTTTAAGCCTTCGGCTTTCATCATTCTTGTACCAATGGCTTGGAAGATTATCAAAGAAATAATGATGAATATAATTTTTGTTCCGTTGGGAGAAAGGATGTTTCTAAATCTATCATTGCCTGACTCAGATTAGAATTACCCGGACGAATGAGTAAAAGAACAAAATTCTCGTGAAGCAGATATCATTAGATTAACCCAATATTCAAGTCTTATTTTGTTTTAATTGATATAAAAATCTCTTGGGACGTTTTTTCTGTGTCTTTTATGGACATGGAGACCCATGGAAAGAAGTTTACTAAATCGATACAGCGGTGCTTATTCACTGCAAACTTCGTGGATCAAGCTTGAGTGAGAGCCTGTTTAAAAAGATCAAAAAAACTGCCTGGTTATCTTTTTTTTTCTTGGGTTCTCTTTTGAAAGAAATAATTGGTCCTTCCCATTAATATGAGATTCGAATGCAATGTATTGATGCAAAGAATGGTGCCGAGCACTGTTCTCTTGTCTTGCAGAAATCCTATACAACGTAGTGGAGCACTTCATGGACACCGGAAGAGTAAAGTCTGTATCATTTCCACGTCCACAGAAAAAGTTTCAAATCTTCTCAATTTATTAAAGTTATTCTTAAAGGCTTTTTTTTTTTTCAGATACACCCCTCATTTCAAAACTTCTCGACAAAGTCTGTAGTAAAATAGACTTTGGCAAAAAAAAAAATGGAAGTATTTCGGTTAGTGTTTCTCATTTTTTATATATATTGAGTACTTTATTAAAGTTCATACATAAACAATAGGTCCTGAAAAATCAATATAAAATCAAATTTTACAAATTATTAAAAATCCCGAGATGAAAAGATTTAAATTTATTACCGTCCTTCTTTATATATAAAAAATCCAATTTTATTGCACTGAATTGGCATTTTACTAATTTAGCTGCTTCTGGCGGAATTCCTTGATCGCGCGCATCATACTAAGAGGGCTTCCACGCGATCTGCGCCATCAAAACCGATTCCCCTTTTATTCTCCAAGAATTAATAGAAAATCTCCAATTGCATTTTCCTAGGAAAAAAAAATTATGGCATGGGTATCGCAGAACTCTGGCAGATCTTGCCACTGGATGAAAGGGTGCCATTCCCGGTATTTATTGCACGGTTTCTTGAAAAACATAAAAGGCCCCCGCGTTTCGCCATAGATGCTTATATGTTCATGTTCTGGTCTCTGTTATCAAACGGAGATGATATCCCGGATCCTGAAAAGGAAAGAATCGATACTCGAAACTTCATGGCAAAACTCTGGTACTTGGTACAGAATAACGTCTCGTTTGTTGTGGTTTTTGATGGAAAATTCAAGCCGGAGAAACTACGGAACGGGATTATTCCTGAAATCCCCGGAAGTGCCTCTTATGATGAAATATTGAAGAGCTTTTTAAGTTTGCATAGCTCAGACTACTCGGAAGGCCTGAATGTGATTGAGAATTTGAAGAAAATTCTCTTGCGGAATCGTATGGACTGGGTCCAAGCTCCGGCTGAGGGTGAAGCAGAATGTGCCCGTCTTCAGAGACTTGGAGTGGTTGACTATGTCATTTCAGACGACTCTGATACACTAGTGTTTGGTGCTACTGGTGTCCTACGCTGGTTTAATAGAGTAAAATACCACAAGGAGGATGGCGAGAAAGTCATGAGCTCTACAGATTACTACGTTACCCCTGTTCATATGAGTCACGTCACAGAACTTACAAATCTCACAAAAAATCATTTAATCATGATAGCTGTCTTGAGAGGTGGGGATTACTCTACTGGTGCTGAAAACATAGGTATTACTCGTGCTAAGGAGCTTGCATTATGTGGAACCACCATGCTTCTGAATTTGCCGAGAAAGACCCTACAGGATTTTGGGTCTTTTCCCGACTTGACAAGCATGTTTATCAACACCTTTCTAGAATCAGAGAAGGCTAATGTGATAATGTCAGACCCATATTATGGGAGAAAGCTGGAGCTAGATAGACACGAGAGTTTAGCCTCATTTAATGACTTCTTCAATGAGTTTTTGATTCAAGAAGGAAAAAAAGTATTCGGAAGAGCTACAAATTTCAAGAAAAAAACCCAAATCCAGGACTACTATGCAATGCTTTACTTATTTCCGTTGGTAAATACCAAGGTATTCAAATTTTCGCCACACTCAACCACTTTTGGTGAACTTGAACCAGTCACTGCAGACTTAACTTCAGTGAAGATCGATTGCGAGGTTTCGAGATTTAATTTCGTCGTCTCACCAAGAATAATCGGAAAGCTGATCATTAAAGATGAGGTTCAAAGCTTTGTCCAATATGTGGATCTAATGATTGACAAAACCCCACTACCTAGAGAACGGAAGTACAATTTAAAGGCATTTCTACTCAAGTTTTTGAGGGATAAAAAGTTTTGGGATCTCATACAGCTAGCAAGAATTAAAGAGCTCGATGGAGTGCCCATGGCTGTATTGAAATTTAACCGAGTTAAGTTGAACGAATTTGTGTATTATACGCGAAAGGATCTCGATCTTGATCTTGAGGTTGTAGAGGACAAAGCTCTGGAAGTCTCAGAGGAAAAACTCCCTGGAGTTTCCGAAATCAACGAAGAAAGTGAAGATTCTAAATTACCTGAGCCAAAAGAGGACGAGAACAAATTGATCAGCGTGGTAGTACCTCTTGAGTGTGTTTCTTATGTTTCGCGAGAATTTGTGAAAGTATTTAAGCCTCAACCACTGCGGAAATCTCCCACGAAAAAGAAACCTCCGCCACAGAAAACAACTTTAGACAAGATTTGGCCAGGTTTGCTGCCAACCAGAGGCGAGAAATGTATTGATCAATCTAATATCTCCCAACACCATTGAGGAGAAATGGCGCGGAGAGAAAGTTGAAGATTCCTCCAATAATGTTTGACGACAAACTTGATAAAATGCAAAATAATCCAATGAAAGTTGACGATTTGTCATTTAAGAGTACAGGTGCTCTTAAAATAGACCAATCACCAACTTTAAAGACTCCCGCAAAAAAGCAGAATCGCCGACGTAAAGGGCAAAAGCCTGAGCTACTTCCCGGCCAGACGACAATTACGACATTTATTCAATCGAAACGTATTGGTACATTACAGTCACCACTATTTGTACCTTCAGACGATGAGAATGAGGAGAAGGACGATGTTTACCAGTTTATGAAAGATTCTCTTGGTTTTGGACCAGAACTTCGCGGGCCGATTGCGGAGCTGGAAGAAAGACATTTAAGCTCACAGGAGCTGAGTCCTGAGAAGAGACATCGTAAGAGAGATGAGGCTATCTCCAGAAACTTCTCCTATAAAGGCAAGGTCCGAGAGAAAGGTGCCATGGTGATTGTTTTTTTTTTTAAAAATACCGATGTCAGTCATTCATTTTTTTTTCCAATTTCTTTTAATGGCCGCAACCTCTAGTCGTGGTGCCTCATGGCTCAAGGTTCTCAATATTCAACACGTAGGATTACATAATAATACCGCACCTGCACACCAGCTTGAATAAATACAACTAAGAAATATATTCTTTTCCTTATACTATCAAAGAAGAAAAAAAAAAAAAATGAGTCAGTTTAGCGAGCCTGCCAAAAGGATATACGGAGAGTCAGATTTGGCTCTGTTCAGAAGGTCTCTTGCTTCCCAAAGATTACATCATGTGATGTCTTTTATCCTCGAAAAAGTCACAGCAATAGAGGTTCCCAAGAATCAGCTTCGCCCCGCAATTGTCACAAGAAATCATGATACCTACAAGGACAGTTCTTATTCATCGGATTCAGACCAAGAAATCGAGTACAAGATAACAGGAAAAGCGAAAATCCTTGTGGATATACTTGGTTGCTTTGACAGACTTATCGATGAGACTCCTCCATTGAAAGGGCCACGCAGATTTGGTAATATGGCATGTAGGGATTGGCATGCAAAAGTCAATTCCCAATCGTTAGACTTACTCAAACAATTAAGCACCGATGAAAAATATCTCAAAGAGCTCAATCATTACTTGGTCAATGCCTTTGGATCAGAGTTAAGGCTCGACTACGGTTCCGGCCATGAGTTGTCGTTCATCGCCTTTATTGGTGGACTTTTTGAGTACGGAGCCCTCGGCAAAGATGTACCCGGACAGGATATTCTCACAATCTTCAGCAGATACTATGATCTTACCCGTCGATTGATTTTGGATTATAGTTTAGAGCCAGCAGGCTCTCATGGTGTTTGGGGACTTGATGATCACTTCCACTTCATCTATATTCTTGGGGCAGCACAGTTCAACACAAGACCTGGCAAAAGTGCTTCTTTCCAATATGTCCCACCTGTTCTGCAAGTTCTTTCATCACATGTGATTAGCACATACAAAACGTCGAATCTTTATGTGAATGCGATTGCTTTTATATTTAAGCTCAAGCTGGGCCCATTTCATGAGCATTCACCCGTGCTCTACGATATACACAAGTCCGTGAGTTTATGGGGAAAAGTCCAATCTGGTCTTCTAAAAATGTACGAAGTTGAAGTTTTCGGTAAGTTTCCCGTGGTTCAACACTTTTGGTTTGGAGAGGGGTTATACCCATGGAAGGATGCTATTTCTTTGAGACCTCTACCCGTAAAGCCAGCCGATGAACCCGAGACTACCTCAGGTGAGGTAGATGAAAATCTACCAGGTTTGATTAATGGTCTACAGGGCACAAAAACAACGAATAGTAATATTTCAATGACAGGCGCTCCGTGGGCGAGAAACAGCACAACTAGAAGCTTACCCGCTCGGAGTGCTCGGGGTATTGGACGTACCACAGCCTCGAATACCAAAGTATATTCGAACGCAAAAGATAGTATATGATCACATAGTTATGAAAATCCTTAAGATCTACCCGTATTGAAATTGAAAGCAGACCGACACAAGGGGCATGTACTGCTTCCCGAACTCTTAAACCATTTGTAAAGACAAGCAGCATGAAACTTGTTCAGACATGTTGGACATGTCTTCGAAGGCAAAGAATGATCTTGGTGTAAAATGGAATAACAAATTGCACATTCTTCGAACCCGGAAAAGTGTAAGTTGACATTCTTGTTGAAAAGCTCAATACAATCAAAGATCGAACCATTTGTAAGCGTAATCACTCTTTGAGATGCTAGCAACCACGCCTTCCACTGGTTTTCCTTGACCCCCAAACGAACAGGCCCTTCAACAGAAACATTAGAGAGGGGAAATTTCTCTGGGATCTTGATCACCATTTCCATTGTTTGTTCATCAATAACATAAATTGATTTAATCTCATTCGTAATCTTGTTGACTTTGATAGTAAGAGTATCGTCGTTTTTAGTAAGCTTATCCTTGGCTTTCTCAACATCCCCTAACATCTCCGAGATAAGAATAGGGGAAATAAAACGAACTGAGAATTTTTCAATTTGTTGTTTCAATTGAACATCACGAATCTCATTAAACCATTGCAGGGCGAACGAGCCCAAAAAGTGGAATGTCTGGTAACACAAATGGGCAAGCAAAAAGTGAACCTCTTCCCTGACCAGATTTCCATGTGAGCTATAACTAATGTCATAATTTTGTATGATAGATTGTGACGGTTTGGCTTTCTCGTTCTTTTCAATTGGCTCGATGACAAGTTGATTGATAAAACCTTGCTCAGTCAATGGTAGAATGTCAAAGATCGTATTGAGCAATGTGCCAATACTATCGTTAGTTTTCAACTGCCCAATATAATCCGCCTTCATGGAGTATGTCGATTCCTTGAAGTGATCAAAGATAAGCACCCAACTCCACAAATACCTAAACACGTCATGATAGTTTTTATCTTCGAACGCTTCCTCCAAATGGAATTCCTGATTTGAAACAGTTTGTAATAAGATTGAATTTAAAGTAGCCATGTCGCTTGTAGTGTCATTGTCACCTGAAAGGTTCGATTTTCGCATTTGAACTTCCAAGATTACATCTTGCTGGCTCTGGTAAATGAATTTTTTGAGCAAAGAGCATGCGATCTTTTGTGAGCCCACGATCTGAGATCTTGCAAGCATTTGATAAAGCTTATCTTCATTTTCCGCAAGAACTTCCTTCGAAATGGTGGCCTTCTGTAAAGATCTTTCGAATAGTTCATAAACTAGGACTTCTGGTTGATGGCAAACCGTGGATTGAGAATTTTTACTTTGTTTCGCGACAGTTAATTCCAAAATCTCTTCCTCAATAGAGATGCGGCTTTGTCTCCAATCATCAAAGACATTCTTGTTAATATATTTGGATAAGACAAGAAATAACCTGACAGAAAAATACTCCAAAGCGGTCGCATCGTGATTCAATTGAGCCATTCCTAAGTTGTTCAAACATAAGTCAACTGCCAAGTCCCATGTCTTATCGGGAACCCCCTCACCTAATAACTGGATAAATTGTGAGATGAATGAGGCAAGTAACGTTCTCACGGAAACGAACAGGTTGTCGAAGGCGATGTCACATTCTAACCAGCTGGCGAGGTGATTAATAAGCATACCCAACTTATGACTTGGCAAGATATCATACGCAGAATCAACATTAATAAAACTGCTGGCAAGAGAAAGCCAAATGAGGCCAGATTCACATATCTCTGCCGAAGACCTCACGCCCAAAATCTCTGCAAATACAAAATTTCTGATCCTGTCCAATTTTGAAGAAACACCAATAAATTTTGTAGCAGAACAAAGAAAAGTTGCAAGCTTAAGTGGATGGTTGCTTAGTTTGGTATAAACAATTTCAAGGTTATCAAATTTTGAAAGAGACATACTCTCAAACACTGGGTTGAAAGCACGAACCAAAATCCTTGAAATATAGTACTGTCTTGCGGTAAATAGGCCTTTACCAGATATTTCTCCAAGCAAACTAGATATCATATCATCGGCGCTTGTGCTATTGAAAGCTTCGGCAATATTAATTTCATCCACTACGATAGCAACAGAGTCTATCTCATCCAAAGAGTTCCTCACTTTTGTAACTGTTTCATCTCCACTTGGCAAAGTTAAGAAGTTGTAGTCACTGATATATTCAGAACAGATACTCCGGAGAATTGAGATTGAAGTATCTTCTGTATTTGACACTTTGGAAAGCTCTTTTAAGAATGCTGCAATGGTCAAGATAAATGGCGACAAACTGGGACACTTTGAACGTTTGATGAGATTAATGTTTTGAAACAAAGGGTTTGAAATGGAGAGCGAAACAAGATCAATTGATTCTAACGCTTTATTCATTTCTACCTTGATCTTTTCAAGTGGTAAAATATCCTGTTTTCTTGATAACAAGTTAGCCAAAGCTGAAAAATCATGTTCTGGTCCCAATGTCATCAATTTTTCAAACAAAACAGACCCCACAATTTCATTTTCTTGAAAACGTTCCAAAAACTTCACAGAATATTCCTGGTTAATGTATTCCAACGCACATGAAATCAAAGCCTTCACCGATGATTCATGCAAAATGGCGAGTTTGGAAAATTGGTCGTAGTTGACTATACTAGCGATCAATTTATTTTGCCTCTCAAGGCTCACAGTGGATTGCAATAAATTAGAACATATTTCTTCATTTTCAACGAAGGCCAATATCAAACTGTTCTCGGAATCCAGTCTGTTTTTGTCCTGAGAAATCTGAATAAGATAGGCATATGCATCAGGAATAGAATTCATTGAATCTTCTTTGAACAACCCGAGGTCAATTATTATACCAAACAACACAGCAAGGTATGATGGGCATTCAGCAGAAATTTTCAAGAAAAAGTCATTGATTAACTGACCGTAGTCAATTTCAAATCTCACTTCGAGCAACTTTCTAAGGAAATTGAGAGGCAATTCAACAAATTCGCTCGATACGAATCCAGGGAGATTAACAGCAGCCCAATCTGCGACGAGAGTATTATTTTTTGAGTTCGAAAGAGAATTGAGCAATATGGTCAAGCCTTGCAGAAGGGGGGCAATATCGTAAGTTTCTTCGAGTCTTTCTATGATTTCTTGCAAAAATGTGTTGCCATCTTCATCAGAGACTTCCCTTAGTACAAGATAATAATTGGTGCAAATCTGGATGTAGTCACCACTTATTGCAACCTTCTTGATTTGTGTCTGTTCCTTTTTTCCGAGGAGGTCCAATATTCCTTCACTTAGATCTTCTTGCCCGGGTGCGACGTTTGAAGCGAAGAATTGTGCTAGGTATGTGATGCAAGAGTCTTTCATTACCAAATCATCTTTTCTAATTCGAGGAATTGAGATTGAATCAAGGAAAGTGAAGAACAATGACTGAGCCAAAGAACGAAGTTCATTTTCATCCGATATTTGACGGGAGAAGAGTTCAAATACATAAATAAGGCATTGTATGCCCAGACATTTGAAAGCGAGGGCATTGTGACCCCTGAGCTTCTGAAAATGAGGCAAAAGAATTTTTTGGATTATGTTTTTGGCATCTTTGGCACTGGAGAAATCAAGGAAGGGGAAATCCTCACCTGACAGAATATCCGCGCTTTCCAAAGCGGCAAAGAAGTTTTTCAAATAACCGTAGTAGGAGGGGTCCGAATTACAAGGACCCAACTTTAAGATGTCCTTCAAACGCGAGAAGCTTTTCAGACCACCAAATTGCCAAAAACTTTTCTTAATCTTAGTTGGGCTTTTCTTGGCAAATGAGGTAAGCAACGTGAGAGAGTTCAAGAGCGGAAGAATGACAGAGGAATAAATAATGGTTGAAGACATATCTGACGTAGGGGAAAGCTTGACGTTCTTGATGAATTTCTTTGATACTGTCTTAAACACAGACTTTAAGTCGTTCAAATTGGAAGTGAAAGGTTTGAGGGCCCCTTCCTCATCTATAGTGAATAACTCCGAAATCAAACCTAAGTAAGATCTGAAAAGGGAGGTATTGAGATTTTCCTTTGATGCGCATGAACCAAGATTATCCCATAATTGATCCAGAGTCAAAATTTCGTTGACTTGAACAGATGCAGTATCATTGATGAAGTACTTGTGGGTATTAGCAAGGCGAATGATTTGCAAAAACATCATTAACGCCGAGTTCACTGCTCTTTCGTACTTCATGGAAACCTCATCAGAAGATTCCGATCTTTCATCGGTAATGCTTGATGCAGATTCATGGATAAGTACTGCGTGACAGTAATTGATGATTTGCTCGTGGAAAATAATCCAAATCTTGTAGTTCACCTTGGACTCATCACCAGCAAAGCACTTAAGAAGTTCCGATCTGACAGAGTTAGCTATGGATTTATCATCAAATAGACCTTGAAGCCAAATGGGCATAGCAGTCTTCAAATACTTGCTGAACTCTTTGGCCCCGTATTTGTCCATGTAAGTTGCTAAAATTTGATGGGCAAGTTGTCTAACAGATTTTTGAGAATCTATTGCAAGGCGTGGGTACAACTGGAGCCAACAGACTAGAATGTGGTAGTCCTTTACATCAAAAGATGAGTTCTCTAACATCTTAAGAAACTCGCTGAGCCGTTTCTCTTTGGTGACTGCATTCTTCTTAGCGAGGTTTTTCAAAGCAATAGTGACATTGGGATTCTGGACATTATCGGAGTCAATAATCGCTAAGTAGAAGAGCGAAACATGAAACCCATTATATCCGATATCTCCAGGTTCTTGCAATGTCATAGTCCGTAATAGCAAATGAGCAAAAGTGAGTGATTTAATGGATCTCAAAGATATGCGACTTATGTCGATAACTGAAAAAAAAGCGCGACGCTCACCAGATGCAAAACGGCAAAGGTGGCGAGCACTAGAGCAAAAGACACTATTTACTTGATTGATAAATTTACCCCCAAGACGGCAGGTCTATGAAAATAAGTGGGGAAATGAGTGGAAAATATGCATTGTAAGATAAGAAGTTTTTGTTTGTTCGTGGAAGGCAATTCCAATTGTAGCGGTTATGTATGATCAACAAAATCAAAGAAATTTGCGAAGAGATTATCCTGATTCGTCCAGTAAGGGATATCATCACCATGATCCATGATATCAGGAAAATCATCATCAGAAAGCTTGTTTTCAAAAATTTCCGCCACTGAATCAAAAATAGCAGTGACCGCAGGATGGTGAATATCTGTCACTTTCTTTTTGACAAATATTAAAGACTTTGTAGCTAATTTCCAATGCGCACATGCATTGGAGACAGTGGTGTAATAGACCTTTAAATCATGTATCTTGCTCTCCGCAATCAGGAAATCCTCAGAGATACCTTGTAACTGCATTAATGATATACTCAATCCAAGAATAGACGAATAGACAATTAAAATGGACGCAGGTACCCCTGACTCATTAAACTTGCGGAGACATACGGAAAGCTCAGAAACAGCGGTATCGAGAATGTCCTGCGGGGACTGGTCGAGAAAAACGTCAGTTTGCACATTTAAAAACGGCCTGTTGAGACATATCACTACTATGTAGTAGAATAGTCTGTAGTTGACGACGGTCGGGTTATAGTCCTGCTTTTTCAAAGTGGAATCTGTCCATCGCAAGAATACCGGTAGTTTTCGACGCCAATTAGCCAAGAAGCCGTTATATTTCGCCAACTTCATCTTATTTAGATAAGAGAGGCTTTCATCAGTGGACTCTCCCGTATATATATCTGTGAGGAGAGATCCAATACATTCGCTTAATAGGCAGAGTGGCTCTATAGTTTGGAAGGCATCCAAATTACGAACACTCTGAGCGGATTGGGCCGGCTGAAAAATATAGCCATCTATATTAGTTGCATTTGGTAACACCTCACTGGTTGGAATACTAGCCTCAGTTTTTCTCACAGTCACTGGGCGTCCCATAATTAAGCTCACGAAATGGTCCATAATATAGCAGCCCCAGTAAATTCTGGAACGAACCATAACATTAATGTTGGTAATTAAGGTCTGTTGGGTACCTCCTGAAGATGCACTATCAAGAGACCAATCTTTTGGGTCTAGTTGAAACCCCAAGTCATACCCCATGCGAATGGCCATACCAGAAAACATCCAGCTTGCCGAAGCATTTCCCTCTCCGAGCTCATATAAAGAAAGACAGAGCAACGCTTGCAAGGTGTTGATCTGAGGGAGGCAAATTCTTGTGGTTAGGATTTTATTACGAGCTGTCTCGAAGAAATTTGGGGCAAGTATGCGTAAGTCTTCTGATGGGGAACACTTGGCTCCTAGTGCAGCAATAGCATATACTAGTTCCTCAGAACAGTATCCTTGGCTCCGACCTGGGGTCAAAAATTCGTCCAAGAAACTCTCTCGATGTATGAAAACCGTGACATCGGGATACATCCATTTGAAGAAGTTTTCCAAGCAAACCACAAGTTGGGACATGTTCATGAGCCCGTTATTAAATAGCTGCGTGGGTACGGAGCGCTGCGATGTATCAACGAGATTAAGAAAAGCTGAGGTCGGACCAAAAACAGAGTACTCTCCGCCACCTGATGCATCAATAGACACAGGTATCTTTTTCTTACCACTTGGAAGTTTCTGTGCCGGGCCAGAATCCTTCAACAATGCCTTGATTTGTTCAAGAGCAGAATCGTTGTTACTTTCCTGAGTAAGCTCAAATATTCGAGCCAAGATAGATTCCATACTGGCAGACACATCCTGGAGATATTTGATTTCGGTAGTTGTGAGCCTCTGGGACCTACGGTCCTTGATGTCTCTCTCACAGCGAAGGCCTAATCTGAGACAATAACCGCACACTTCTTCCCCATCACATTTTCTCTTGTGCGAGTTAGTATGGAGAACCAGAGTTATGTTCTAGAACACGATAAAATCAACCTAATACGAATTAAAAACACACCTTTTTAATCCTACAATTTATACATCTAGAATAGTTAGTAACCGGTAAAAGGGGGATTTTTTTTTTGATTGACCACATACGAAGTTGAGCAGTGCTTTCTCTTCTGTTCAGCCATGGCCGTAGAGAGTCTGGGGTAGAAGTCTGCAATGTAAAATACGCGAAGTCCAGTAATTAAATGTCTCCGCAGACCAAGACACGTGACCAACCTTTGTTCTTCTTGAGTCCAGACGTTTTCTACTAAAACTGGGGGATGGAAGCATTTTTCGTTCTTGGGCCAATAAAAAGAAAAAAAAAAAGGGGTTGGACTTTTTCGATTGTTTTGCCGAAGAATTATTGACAAATTGCGGGTCTGATCATCTTTTTTTTTTATGGCATGACGCGAGGATTAAATATCAGAAGTAATAACATAAACTATAATGTGATCTCTCGGGATTTAAATCTAGCTGCATGTATAGTTAGGTATCGCTAAATGAAAAAAAAAAAAAAAAAAAGTAATTCCACAAATTCGATATTCAAAATCCACCCCACCAAGTTTCATGGTCATTATCCTTCCCAGTTGTCGTTATATCACGAGTGAGATAAGCTGAATATTATTTGATTTACCAATCCATGTCGTTTCACACCCTTCCCTAGATGCTGCTGCCCATTACCCTTTAAAATGAAGAATGCCATTCACCCTCTAATTTTTGAATCAAAGGTTCTTAATAATTTATCTTCTAAAGAAAAAAAAAAGTGTTTAAAAATGCATAAAATGATTCATCCGTGATAGCCACTTTCCCAAATCTAGCGTTTGACTTATCCAGTAGCACTTACTCGCCCGCCGATTTTAAAGACTTATAGAATTCCCGAACTTCCTCCGAAACGGTAATACGCCGATGGTCAAAGTTAAATACTTCGAGTTGCTCCTTGTTTGTCGCTCTCGAAAGGGCCACATACACTTGTCCTTTTTCAAAAGTACGTCGAAGATCTACCCGTAGACGATCGATAGACTGGCCCTGCGATTTATGAATCGACATTGCCCACGCCAAAATCAAAGGAAGCTGTTCTCTCACCAAAGATTGTGGGGCCGATGCACTTGACATAAAGTTTCTACCCTGATCCACGGAGAACTCCTCTCTTTGAACTAGGATCATTGTTGTCACGTCGTTAGTTTTGAAGTTAACGACGGGGAACATACCCACACCCTTCGGAATCCGAGATGCTTCCAGAATCAAGGGCGCGAGCTTTTGTCTCCATACTTCTGGAAATGATTGAAAAATACCCCTGTATTCCTCAGGAAGTATATCTTTTCCAACAGAGTTGCAGAGCACTTCAACCATCTGAAGAAATGGCTTCCTGGCGTTGATAAAATCTTCTGGGTGGAATTGCATAAAAAACGCAGCAAAAATGCCATCCGGTAAGAAACCAACCACTTTCCCGAGAGAGCCATTTACGATTGTACTATCCGGATGGTTTTTCAAGTACATGACTTGAGCTCCCACCTTCAAAGTGACTTTTTCTTCACACATTAAATTCTCAAATAACCGTTTCAGTTGTGGACTTTTATCATTATCAATTGCGTTAAACGTGAAAGAATCGCTTTGCAACTTCATCAATCTGGAGTCGTTCGCTCGCTTGACTTCATTTCTTGTTGGGAATAACTCAGTAGGTTCTATTCCATCTTCGTAATGAACCTGTCGTTTCAACAGATGAAACAAGCGCAACAGCTCTTCAGAAAATACACCTTCTCTTAAGGCATTGAGCATGTCAATCAATTCGTTATCGCCTTCTTGACGGAAAACCTTCCGGAGAACAATGGTATGCTTCATCGCACTCTTCCATGAAGGACTATGAAAACAATATTGTCCTTTTCCTTCCGGATCTACAGGCGGAAGCTGAAAGAAATCACCACAACAGACGATCTGGATTCCTCCGAAAGGGGCTTTACTGTTTCGCAAAACCTTCGCGATTTCATCAATTTTTGTAAAAAGCCTTCCGTCAATCATCAGGATTTCATCGATAAGTAACACCTTTAGCGAACTCCATTTCTTTCTTGTTAAAGGATTCTTCCTGATCCTATTTGCCAAATCCATGGGGCTGCCTGTTCCCAATCCTATACCCAAGTATTTATGAATTGTCTGACCTTTAATGTTACAAGCAGCTAAACCTGTGGAAGCAGTCACGCCCACAAAATTTTGGCCATATTTGCGGTATAGCTCTGCCACTACACTTCGCAAAACAACAGACTTACCAGTACCGGCGGATCCCGTGAAGAAAACATTATCTCCTCGTTTAACCACGGCATCGACAATAGCTAGTTGTTCATCGCTCAAAGTAACAAGACGGCTACCCAGAGATGGAGGCGGTGAGTTACGCGTAGAAGCAGGTTTCTTCCGAGGTTTCTTTGGTTTCTCACTAAGGAAATCTAACAAGTTTGATGTCGCAGCTCTCTTGAGACCTGGCTTAGAAACAAGCGAAGAGCTCGTGGGCTCTTGGGTGGCAGGCCTTTTGTTCTCCTTCTCGTCTTCAGTATCTGAGACAACAAAGAGTTCTTGATGTCTTGCAGACTTAGATTTCGTGGGCAGAACCACTGATTTAGCAGTAAAGTGTTTCAAGAGTGGATTGCGGAAGTTATCGATTTCTGGAGAAACGAAAGACGTGTCTGAACTTGGGGGTTCGTCGAAAGAAGATCGACCCTGTGATTTCTGAACAAGCGTACTCAGTGACCTAATAGCATTGATTAATTTTTCCGGAGTTCTTGTGTTTGGTTTCACTGGGGATGACAGCTGAATTGGGGCAGAGGAAGTAGCGGAGGTAGACTTAGTTGCTGATGCGGGGAAGAAAAAGCTCGATATCAGCTTTTGATTTGCCGGGGGCTTTCGTGACTTATATGATGTCATGTCAAGTTTTTTTAAAGGTGGATTAATCTAAAAAGAAAAAAACTGGAATAAAAGAAAACAGAAATTCAAAAAAAAAAATACAGATGTAAATTTATTCGTGGGTCCTCAAATGAACAGGCCTGAATATTAGGGCCAAAATTTTTTAGACATAAACAACGCGGTTCAGGCGCGAGTGCGAGGCGTCTGGCACGCAAGTGAACGGAAAAAAAGAAAACAAGAAACGCGCCTGGGGCCAAAATGCTTCCAGCAGCCTTTCATGGAGCCAATCGCGGTGCTGAGCTGTGGTGCGGGCTCTAGGGCGACCCCAAGGGCCCTACTGTAGTTTTTTGACCCCAGGCTGTTTAATGGCCAAAAAGTAACTAAAGTATGTTCAGATTAGATTTCAGTACTGGACATAGACGGCCAAAATATTTCAAAAACGAAAGAAGGGGCAAATTGTTTAAACTCTGTTTCTTTTTTTTTTCTTTTTTGGCTGCATCGTACTTACTGTATCGACGACCAATGAGGTTTACGTCTTTACACCATCCAGCAAATATGGTGCCGCCAGGAGCAGGAACCGTGCAAATAACGAAAAAAAGTTCCCATCACCCACGAAGCATACGTTGACGCTCATGTCTTCGGAACAATAACTAAGAACTAAAGAGCATGAAGTCTTACACCACAAGGGGATTTTCAGGCAAAAAAAAAAAAAACAAAATAGAGATTGGTGGAAAGGATGCAAGTAATTAACTCCGAGGAAAAGATATGGAGCTTTATGCCCTAACTGAACGGTCGCGCGCAGCGACAACTCAATGTAAACAAAAAAACTGTAAGCGAGAGCATATACCGGGTAAGGTTTCCAGGCCCGTTTTTTACACGGCGGAAGCATGCAAAGCAAAGCAAAACTAGCGAGTAAAACAAAACATTAACTATTCACTTTTTAATTGCTTACGTGCGAAGAATATTTCCGCTCATCAAAACATGGGACAGAAGAAGGCCAACGACAAAAAGTAGAGTTAAAGTTTTTCCAGACAACGTGGCCTATTTGATATTTTTTTTTTTCTTTTTTCTTTTCTTGTTGTTTATTTGTTAGTGCCATTGACAACATAGTACTTTTTTCTCTTTCCAAACTAACCCATTATCTCTTTTCATTATTTGTATTTTATGCCTCATTCTTTTTTATTTTCATTGTTTTGGGCCTGGGTAGATTCCAATTTTCTTATATGGTAAGATTTTCCGATTAGACAATCTCCGATCTTCAGACGCGGGGTTTGGCATCAGATGCTCTTTTCTCACGATCTGCTACGTTGTACACAGAGGCTGATCTCGCGGATCTTGTCTGACTACTCTACGCTTACTACTTATCTAAAGCTCTACCACAAATAAAAAAAACAGCCTATTGATTGATAAACAAAATATGGCAGACCATCTTGCCCATACCCTGGGCCTAGATCCAAGGTCAAAACAAGGCAATTTTCTAACCAAAGGCCTAAAAAAAATGACGGGTAAATCGGCTAAACCTTCAGTTGCACAATCTTCGTCTTGTGAAACATCAACAAACAACCTTATGGCAACTAAACCACCACATGCATCTCAGCATCCAACGTTCGACCCAGTCAACGAGCATTTCCAGGCCATAGGATACGAATCTGTGTCAGACTCGACCGAACCCACCCATGTGAAAATGCTACCGCGACGTGGCCCTTCGTTCATTTCTCTCATATCCGGAGCAGGTTCTTCGACCACTCAGTCTCTTCCGGAAAGACCTTCGATGAGCTCAGAAGAACACAGCTTAAGAGAGGTCATCTCCCAACTGCAGATCTTGCAATCCGCGTCGATGAATCGTGCGAATATACCCCCCACCGCCCCTTTGGAGGCTCCGTTGCCAACGTCAGCAGCCCATGGCCTATATTCAAACTCAGCAAATGGCAGCAACGCAAGTTTCAGCTCTTTGGACCCAAAGAACCTGCGAATGAATGCACATGCAAACAATTCAGCCTCTCAAAGTTATGATAGCTTAGTTGGGGAACCACACCCTAGTCATATTACCCCGTCAGCACAACCAGGTCTTCCACCAGCTCTTGAAATGAGTGCCATGGGTCCTCCTTACCCTTCTTTCTCAAAGAGCATACCAGGTGAGAGTCTGAAACTCAAAAGCTTGAATTCACAAAGATCACTATCAACCAGCCCTGTTTTTGTGCCATCTAAAAAGGACACAGGCCCAAGTAATACTCTTCAGTCTTTCGAAGTTGTAACCACGAACTTACATGCAATGCCAGCAACTCATATCGTCGATGCGCTCTTCAAAAAGTTGTTATCGTCACGTGTCTTCCCACAACAATCTTTTCAAAACATCTCTACAAAAAGAAAGTGGGAGCTTCTTCTTAGTGAAAGTGAAACCAATGCGGACTTTGACTTACCCCATTTAACTTCACAACTTTCGACTTCTCTGCCTTTCCTCAGATCCTCAACAACTCCTCACATTATGTCTCAAGAGGAAAAATTACCGGATCTGAGCACGAAAGCATCCACAAAACCAACTAGAACCGTTTCATTCAGCCGTAACTTCAGTGGCTCATTTATGAGCGAACATTCAAACTCTGATTCTGGGAACCTGAATTTATCTAAGAAAATCAAGATTAAAGAGGGTTCCCCTAACTGGTTTGTATCGCGGATTATGGCCAATAAATTGTCCATAAAGGAGTTTCGGAAGTTGATTAAGAAGTTGGATAGTAAAGGCAACAAAACCTGGTTATACGAGTTCCAAGAAGTACAAGGAGAGACAGCTCTTTCTGTAATATTACAGCGCATCAACAAAAGAAGCATCAAATCCAACGATGATATTATTCGAGAGCAATACATCTGTCTTTGTCTTAAAATGCTTTTATCAACTGATCGAAGAGAAGTGACTGAAGAAGTATCTCAAAGTGTTGTGAGTGATGACGAGGATTCGATTAATTCTAAATCTTCTTTTACGAAGTCGGATCTTTTAGTCATCACCTCCATTATGCATTCACTTCTTTCTCCAAGTTCTACTACCAGACTTTTGGTCACAGAATTGTTGGTTTACCTAATCCACTGCTCTAGGTTCAATTACTTTCCTCATATCATGGATTGTTTCACTTCTCTCCAAGATTCTATGGGTGACTTTGTTCGGTTTCAACCTTGGCTCAACGTTTTCGAGACTGCCATTGACCAGCACTTTAACTTGACGTCCAGCCAAAGAAACGGGAACGAGCAAAAATTCAAGAACTATGTGCTCACAACATTGATCTTAATCAACATGATTATTCAAAAAGGTGAACAGGTAAATGATAGGGCCCATATGCGAAAGGAGTTGAGCGACTCTAGATTGCCAATAATATTCGATAAATTGGGGGCAATGAAGGATGAGAATATCAACCAACAAATTCAAGAGTATGAATTAATGGAGAACGAGGACTACTCAAAAATCTTGACTGGGAACCAAATGGAAGATCTTGAGGAGGAGCAAGAAGAAGAAATTCCAATTATAGGTGAAGTGTACCCAAAACTCAAATTTGAAGCAGACGATCATTTAACTCTGTCAACTACGAGTCACGCCCTGACTTCAATCAACATGGGATCAATTGTCAAAAGATTAGCTCGTTTGGAATATGAAAAATCATCCAGAGAAGCTCAAAAAGTTTTTATTTTGCTTGAATCAATCCTTGACCACACGATGTCTGAATCTAATGTTACATTTGACCCAGATTCTGTGCTTTGCATGTCTGTTGAACGATTAATGGACCGAATGGAAACAGATGAAACCGCAAGGAGAGCGGTAATGGAGACCGTCAAGCTACGCAAAACCATCGAGAAACTCCAAGAACAAGATACAGTTAGCATCGAGAGACCAAGCTCTGAGAGCAATTCTTCAACTGATACGATGCATAATTCACTGGAAATTATAAACCAACAGAGGTCGGAGATTGAGAGACTCAAGAGAGAAAAGGAAAAACTTGAGAGGAGATTGAAGCGAAAGGAACAAGAGCTCGAGAAACGGACAAAGAAGATCGATGGTATCTCTTATCCTCTTAGAGATTCTCAAGAGCCTGGTAGAAACTCATCATACCAAACAAAATCGATTCTCGAGGGCTTTAAAGGGTACATGATGGTGGATGAACTTCAACTCAAGAGCTCCAACACATTTAACAGAAGGAGCGGACTGGGACTCTTACCAGCTTTCAATGATCCAGATGAATCCGAGACAGTTAATTCAAGAGGTGCCAAGCAAGATGAAAAGCGACGCTCGCTGAACCTGCCCCTCAAACTGATTTTGAAGAAAGGCGAGGACATTTCAAGGGAACTGGCAGACAGAACAGAGCAAACCCACCTTTCGAAGATCGACACTTTCAGCGGCTCGACTGCTACAGTTGATCAGTCTTCTGGCCCCTTGAAGTACATTAATAGAGCCCCCGCTTCAAGTGACTTACCGGAAACACCATACCCAGATAGTACACCAGGACATATGCATCATACTGATCATAATACTCATGGTAACATCCAAATTCATCACAACTTACCGCATTCTCCATCATTTCCACATTTTCCTAACCTTGTGGACCATGCCACTCCCAAAACTAATTGTGGGCCGCCACCTCCACCACCTTTTCCCGACTTTCTTGCTCAAAGGGTTGAAGACCTGGGAAAGCTGATCGAGACAGCGAACTCATTGCAGGAACCAGCAAAGTTAAAGAATCATGTGGTATCTCCTCTGCCTCCCCCACCACCACCACCCCCACCCCCTCCACCATTGCCCAACATGCTAACTCAAAGCAGCCAAAGATGTACTTTCGCAAGTACCACCACCGCCGCCGCCGCCACCACCACCTTTGCCTTTCATGCTTGTGCAAAGTTTGACCGTTAAAAAGCCACAAACACTGCTGGCTCCACCTCCGCCGCCACCACCTCCACCCCCACCCTTGCCCCTGTTACTCTCCAAGCCTAGAGATGCAGAAGTCCCAGTGCGACACCTCCGCCGCCACCACCACCACCACCTCCTCCTCCTCCAAACATGGCCTTGTCCACCCTTTCCAGTCTTAAAAAGGATACCCAAAGAAAGGAGGGATGGATTCTACGGCACAAGGTGTATCAGGAAGTGAAATATCTACATCACGGCAATTGGAAGCTTCACAAATCCCGGAACAACGGATTAAACCAAAAACAAAACTCAAGCAAATGCACTGGAGTAAAATCGATAACATTGATAACACTTTTTGGAGTAAGGTTCCGAATAAGCAAATATTTGATCAGTTGCATCTGAAGGGTGTTCTAGAAGAGTTAGAGAAAGCTTTTGTGGCAAAAAATTCTGTGGTCAAGGTGAAAACAAAAGCAGCAAATCCACTGACTCAAAAGGCACAAAAAATCTCAATACTCCCTAGGGATTTGGCTCAACAGTTTGGTATTAACTTACATATGTTCGGCAATTTGAGCGTGGAAGAGTTGATGAGTAAAGTTCTTCTGTGTGATGATTCGATCACCGAAAATGTGAGTGTTTTGGAGTTTTTCAATAGTGATGCATTAAGTGAGATCTCAGATTCAGTTACTAGAGAGTTCTTACCTTATTCCCGGGATTACACGAAACCAGAACAAAAACCGCTCAAGTCTTCCGATAACCTTGAGAGAGCAGACCGCATTTTTCTTGAAATCTTCAATATGAGAAACTACTGGAAATCTCGATCTCGTGCTTTGTTGGTTTTACATTCTTTCAGAAGAGATTCAAGTGACTTGCTCCAAAAGTTAGACATGATTCATCGCGGTGCAAGCTCTATAAAAGATAGTGAAAGTCTAAAACAAGTTTTGGCTCTTATCAGATCTGTTGGAAATTTTATGAATGATTCATCGAAGCAAGCAATGGGTTTCAAAATTGATATTTTGCAAAGATTAAGGTTTATGAAAGATGATTCCAACTCTATGACATTTTTGCATTACGTGGAGAAAATTGTTCGCAATAACTTTCCAGAATTTGGCTGCTTTGTGGATGATTTGAGTGTTTTGAACCACACACAAAGGATTGGCATTGAGCAATTGGAAGTGGATTGTGAGGAATTCAAGAGAAATATTCTCAATGTTGCTACTTCGATGAGTAAAGGAAATCTTAGCGAGAAAGAAAAATTCCATCCCGAAGACCGCATTTTGGAAAAGATCAAAAACCCACTCGAACAAGCTAAGCAAAAAGTTTTTCTCGTGAACACCAGAAAGGAGCGAACAATTGCTCTATACTGTGAAGTTATGAATCATTTTGGAGAGAATCCTTCCGACTCGAACAGTAAAAACTCCTTTTTTGGAAAGTTTTCAAATTTTGTTTCAGAATTCAAGAAGGTGCATGCCGAGAATGTCCAGAAAGAAGAGGATGAAAGAGTGTATGAGAAAAAGAAACAAATGATTGAACGAAAAGAGAACGCACTTAAAGAGCAGAATAACAAAAACAACCGTCAACAGAAAACCAAAGGTGATGACACTGGGGATGAAGCCCTCCGGAATAGCAACACAGAAAATGGCCGAGAGGACGATGACGATGATGATGACGATGATGATGAAGCAGATGAATTCTTCGATGGTTCAAATGAAAAGGAGAATAGAAGTCCGGAATCTATTGATGAGTTACTTCGCAGGTTGAAGTACCAATCACCAATATTTGCCGACCAAAAGACACGCCGCAATCAAAAGGGGCAGTCGTATATTGGTCTGAGATCGCTTTATTCATACTCAATAGAGAACCTCATAGCACCAGAAGATGATATGAGTCTCCGCAAAGAAAAATCATCCAATGAGTACGAGAGCGTGAAGTCTTTGAGAAGAAGAATGACGACGCGGAAAAAGGTGATTGAGAAAACGACACAAGAAGAGAAATCTGAGAAATACGATGTTGTTATGCTCAGAGCACAAGCGATGTTGAGTCAATTAAGGTCCAAGAAGGGTGAAAGGAAGTTGCTTGAGTCCACAAAAGACGACCCAAATGATGCTGGTTCTGATAGCATTGCCCTAGCAAACGGGACAACGGCAAACGGAACCATGAAATCAAGTAATATGCATAAGGGCGACAACCCTTCAAAGGATGAATCCTTATATTATGATACAGAAATGACAACCAACGCTCCAGGATGAGCCGCGGTACAACCACATAGCATTTAGCTTCAGTAATTCATGCTGTAAGTACAAATATTGTAGAATTCTCTACTTTCATATGATGATGTAAATTGTCCTTGTCAATAGGACTTTGGTAAGGTTATCATAAGAACTCTCAAAGTATTTTCAATACATCAGCAAAGTGTGCCCGAGAAACTAGGTAATTAAGAAAATTTAGAAATGTCTAAATGCCGAAATGAAAATATCAAAAATTATCAGATAAACCTATGAAAAATAAAATAAAAAATAGAATAAAACACTACTTCGCCGTGCGGCGGTGGTGCACTAGTGCACCTCATAAAACTACTATTGCTTGCAAATTTAAGTCCGACATGTTTATGTTATTAAGCTCCCATACAAAGATCCAGAAGTCTCCAATAAAATAAAAATAAATGAGGTTAAAATATATGGGTGACGATTATCTTTGCAATTATATTTGTATGGTCTTCTGCAATTTAAGCCGGCATTTCGGCCCTTCGGCTCCTGGCGCACTCACACGTGTTCTGAGCAAACCTGCGCAATTCTGACTGCGTTTCCGACTGGCTCCAAACAGAGTCAGCAACATCTTATGCAACCTGACCTCTGACCCAGCAGGGCAATTCTCTAAAGGTTATGATTTTGCAGCAATTCTGGGTTGAGGGAATTTGCCCATTTATCAGTTTAAATACCCAAAACGCTTAAAAAATTACCCTTTGGACATAGCATGCACCAGTGAACTCCAATATGGCCACGGCATTTGTCTCGCGGAAAATCTATGAGTCATTTTCGGCCGGGAAAAATTTTTTACGTGAACAAATTCTCGTTCACTCAAGCAACCAGCGGTGCATCTCATCGAGATCTTGCATATAACAATGATTACCAACAGTTAGCCATTATTTTCCAGAAATTAATCTAATTTCGTAAGATTTCCAACAGAGGTGCCAACAAAAAAGAAATTAAATAAATCAAGACTCAGCATTTTTTTTTTCTTTCCTGAAACTTTTCGCTTCACCTTCTCTATTACGTCAATATGTTGAGAAGCGCAAGGGCCTATCAGGCTGCTATCAAGAGGTTCCATACGAATACTCGTCTCCTCGACGCCAGCATTGTATCTGGAACCAAATTGGCCAAGACCATCAAACAACAAATTGCCCAAAAAGTTGTCGAGTACAACAAGGTGCAGTTCCCCACGTTGGAATTGCCTTTATCCAACACAGATGTTGACTTTGAACAGCTTCGTTACAAGCCACAACTCACAATCATTCAAGTTGGCGACAGACCAGATTCTTCTGCCTATGTGAGGTCGAAACTTAAGGCTGCCAAATCCGCCAATATCAAGTCTAACTTGTTGAAGTTTGATGCCGAATTGAGCGAAGAGGCTTTGCTTGAGGAGGTTGACCGTTTGAACAAAGACCCAAAGGTTCATGGAATCTTGATCCAGCTCCCGTTGCCCAAGCATATTGATGAGACTTTGGTGACCAATTCTGTTGTGACTGAAAAAGATGTGGATGGATTTGATCGTTACAACGCAGGTGAACTTTCCAAAAGAGGCGGAAAGCCTATGTTCAAACCATGTACCCCAAACGGTATCATGGAATTGATCAAGACTACCGGTATTCAGTTGCGTGGTAAGAACGCAGTTGTCATTGGTCGTTCCGACATCGTCGGTACTCCAGTTGCTGCCATGTTGAGAAACGAGGACTGTACCGTTACAATCTGTCATCGTCACACCACGGATTTGCCAACTATCCTTCGCAATGCTGATATTGTTGTTGCTGCAGTTGGAATTCCTGAATTTGTTAAGGGTGACTGGATTAAAGACGGTGCTGTTGTGATTGATGTTGGAATCAACTACAAAGAAGACCCTAGTGCCAAGAATGGTAAAAAGCTTGTCGGTGACGTAGATTTCCACGATGTTGTTGGCAAGGCTTCTTTCATCACACCTGTTCCTGGTGGAGTTGGTCCTATGACTGTTGCCATGCTTTGTTCTAATGTGTACGATGCTGCCATCCACTCTTACAAGAAGGCTCATGACCACAAGTTCAAGCCATTGCCTCTCAAGCCATTGACCCCAGTCCCACTGGACATTGCTATTTCGCGTGCTCAAAAACCAAAGAAGATCACCAAGGTCGCCCAGGAACTTGGTCTTTTGGAAAGTGAACTTGAACCTTACGGACACTACAAGGCCAAGGTTGACCCACATCGTGTCATTGATCGTTTGAATGAGGATGCCGAGGGCTCGAACGATGACCGTGGTCACTACGTTTTGGTTGCTGGTATTACCCCAACTCCTTTGGGAGAAGGTAAATCCACGACCACCATCGGTTTGACCCAAGCCCTTGGTGCTCATTTGGGCTTTAACTCTATCGCTAATGTACGTCAACCATCTATGGGCCCAACCTTCGGTGTCAAGGGTGGAGCTGCCGGTGGTGGCTATGCTCAAGTCATCCCAATGGATGAGTTCAACATGCATTTGACCGGTGACATCCATGCCATTTCTGCCGCACAGAACTTGTTATGTGCTGCTGTGGACACTCGTATGTTCCATGAGTACACCAGCAAAACCGTGAGTGGTTTCTACAAGAGATTGGTGCCAGCAAAGAAGGGTGTGCGTAAGTTTACTCGTCAAATGTTGGCTCGCTTGGAAAAGTTGGGCATCACAAAAACAAACCCAGATGACTTAACAAAGGAAGAAATCGAGAAGTTTGCTATGCTCAACATCGACCCTGAATCGATTACCATTAAGCGTGTCGTTGACTGTAACGATCGTTTTGTTCGTGAAATCACCCTTGGCCAAGGTAAGAACGAGGCGTCGAAATTCCCACCACGTGTTTCTGGATTCGACATCACTGTTGCGTCTGAGATCATGGCAATCTTGGCATTGTCAACTTCTCTCAAGGACTTGAGAGAAAGAGTTGGTCGTCTTGTCGTTGGAACTCAAAAGGAAACTGGCGTTGCTATCACTGCCGAGGATGTTGGCTGTGCTGGTGCAATCACTGCTCTTTTGAAAGACGCCATTAAGCCAAACATGATGCAAACTCTTGAAGGAACACCTGTGTTTGTTCATGCTGGTCCTTTCGCTAACATTTCCATCGGTGCCTCTTCTGTTATTGCTGACCGTTTGGCCTTGAAGTTGACCTCTCCTTCCAATGCTACAAACAACGGTAAGAAGGGTTTTGTTATCACCGAAGCCGGCTTTGACTTCACCATGGGTGGTGAGCGTTTCTTCAACATCAAGTGTCGTGCCCTGGGCATCTCTCCTGATACTGTGGTGCTTGTTGCTACTTCCAGAGCCTTGAAATTGCACGGTGGAGCCCCTGACGTCAAGCCTGGACAGGAGTTGCCTGCTGAATACACCACTGAAAACTTGGACTACTTGCGGACTGGTTGTGCCAACATGGCCAAGCAAATTGCCAACATCAAGCAGTACAACGTACCAGTTGTTGTGGCCATCAACGAGTTTGAGACTGACACTAAGAATGAGCTTAGGGTGATTCAAGAGGAAGCTCTCAAGGCTGGTGCGGATTTCGCAGTTCCATCTAACCATTGGGCCCAAGGTGGATCTGGATCCTTGCAATTGGCTGAGGCCGTTTCCAAAGCAGTTCTTCAGGCTAAGGCGGAAGAACAAACCTTCTTGTATAACGTCGAGGATTCTGTCGAGGATAAATTGACCACCATCGCTTCCAAGATGTATGGCGCTTCTGCCATTGAGTTGTCTCCATTGGCCAAGAAGCAAATCGAAACTTACACTCGTCAAGGATACGATAAGTTGCCTATCTGTATTGCCAAGACGCAGTACTCGTTGTCTCACGACCCAAGCTTGAAGGGAGTTCCTTCTGGCTTCACTGTGCCAATCAGAGAGGTGAGATGTAGTGCTGGTGCTGGTTACTTGTACGCTTTGGCTGCAGAAATCATGACGATTCCTGGTTTGCCTACCCACGCAGGATACATGAATGTCGAGGTGAACGATGAAGGTGAGATCGAAGGGTTGTTCTAGTGTGCTTACGATCTATAGACAATTGAAATAATTGAAATAATCAAAATAAAGACAAAAAAAAGAAGTTATGAAATATTAATAAAAGGTTGGATGGGTCGAGTTTTCGCTGTTCCCTCTTACACCTATTTACCCCGGCAGGATTGCGAAATTGCGGCATACTCGTGCGACGCGTAGTGCACAAAATAACGATTAGTAATGCTAATATTTCTTTTAAAAAAAAAAAAAAAAAGAAAATACTAAGCATTCCGATCAGTTTTATTCAAAGCTCACAAGTGACTATTGACGTATTATTTAAGCCCACGTGCTATCCGATGAGATTTCAGACTCACCTGCCTTGAAATCATAAGACTTTCCAAAAGTAGCCTTCTTATCCAAGATCTCGAGAATCACCAGGGCGACATCTTGTCTGTCTACCAGACCCACATCCTTTTCTCCAGTCAAGATCTTAACCTTTCCTGTTCCTTCACCATCAGTCAATGCTGAAGGTTTCAAGATAGTAAAGTCCAAACTATCCTTAAACTCGCTCTGTAAAATTCTGTCGGCGTAGTGCTTTGCAATATAGTAGTCTCGAATTGGAGTGGATGCCCCGAATTCTCTATTTTCGGCATAAATGGCACTCACCAAAACCAACCTTCTAACGTTTGCATGAACCGAAGCCTCGAACGCCTTCACAACTCCATCCAAATCCACCTTGAGTAAATCTTTTCCACCGGATCCCACTGCCAAAACCACTGCATTGTGGCCACTGATAGCCTTGGTGAGGTCTGCGACGGTGCTTTCGCCCAAATCAAGCTCAGTAGTTGATACATTGGTAGTGGCATTACTAAGACTTTTGATTGTTTCGGCTTGTTTTGGGGTTCTGATCACAGCTGTAGTTTGATACTTGTCAGTCTGAGCGAGCAATTTAATAAGCCTTTGCCCTACCTTTCCGTGGGATCCAAAAACAATAACCTTAGACATTATTAGAAATAAGAGGGTAGTTGGGATGAATTGATAACGCTTGAGCTTTGGAATTTAAACCAAACTATAAAAAGTATTTTTTAGTAGAAAAAGTAGGAATTAGTAAGCCCTTCGCGAGAAAGGTTAAACTTCTTATACTTTGCGCTTGACGTATGCGCGCTACTGGGCTGTGGCTCTATATCGTTTATGTTTGCTATGGTACATACCGTCCTCATCTAGAGGCGGTCAGGATGCATTTTGGTGGTGGCCTCTCCTGCACTTTTTTGATTGCTGGGGAAATTCTGCGCACTCTTGGTAGTTGTGGTTATTGCGGCAGATGCGATGCTTGACCTAGGAGCAGCTCCTGAAAGTGAGGCTTTTTTCTGGGCAAGAACGCTTGAGCTCTGCGCTTGTTGATTCTGCAGGCTTTGTTGCAGGCTTTGCTGCTGTTTGTATTGCTGCATTGCCAGTATCTGTTGAGCAGTGTATGGAGGTTGAGATCGATTTGCGCTGCTTCCAAGCTTGTTGTTGTTCGCAACGTAGGTGCCTTGAGACGTATTCTTCCGATATGAATTGTTAGCTGAGAGCCCAGCTCCAACTCCTCCATTGACGGTTCTAATACCAGCTCCAGAACTCGACGACCCATTGTTTCCTTGTTGCAGTGAGCCACTTGAGCTAGATTGCAGTGGTGTTTGTGCTTGATTTCTCTGTAATTGTTGTTGTTGTAACGCTCTTATTTTGGCCTGTTGAATGATAACCTGCCTTTGATGCGCACTTTCCCGTAACAAGTCATAAGATTTAGAAAGAAGCATTGAGCCAAACCGAATCGATTGTGTGTCATCGCTAATTGAGTTTAGCTTAGATGGGTTCAAGCTAAAGGGATCACGTACACCTCTATCATACTCAGGGTAATCATCATCAAATTTCCAACGCGAATCTAACCGCATTACTGCATCTGTTTTATTATGATACGCGTCCTTAGTTGATTTTCTCACCTCTAAGTTATCCACTAGTGTATCTTTAGCATCACTTTCTTCATCGCTGTCGGAAATGTTTAACCATTCATCAATTTCATCGTTGGGTCTGGAAACAAGTCCACGTCTGTCAACAAATGTGCGGTTAGCTCTGCCAACTCTCTTTCTTAATCTGAATATTGGCTCAGACGTTCCTTGAGCTTCCTCGCTTTTGTCGTCTTCTGGCTTTTTGAAACCATTCGTATATGAACTGAAATTGTTGTTCTCCACATTAGAGAGGAGCTGCGAAATATAGTTCGAAGAGTCATCAAACCTCTTGTTTAGGTGATTCGTGAGCAAAGAGTGAAGCTGAGGAAAGCTTCTTGAAGGTATGAGTTCGCCACTAGACCCGCTGAAAGACTTCATTCCTGGGTACGGCTTTGTGCCATCTTCCAAAGATTTCGTAAGGTCATCTTGAATGACATTTGTCGTATTAAATTGGTGATAATGACTGGATGCAATCGAGGAATATGGTATATGACTAAGCTCCAAATGCTTATTGGTCTTATTTGTGGAAATGTTGAAGAAGGGTTGATGAGGGTCGTATGTGATATTGACAAACCCTTTATCATGTTCGTTTCGCTTTTTCAACTTCTCCAGGACCGCACGTTTTATTGCCTCTGTCTTTTCATTGATCACAAATGATACAGTTACCAAATCCATATCTGGAATCTTGGAAGCGGGTAATTTGACGTAAGGCTGAGTGGAAGAAGCTTCTGGTTGGGCTTGGCCATTGAAATTTCCGGGTTCTTTCGATTGATTGCTTGAAGTGGACACCTCTTGTTGCTTTTTTTTCTCTTTCTTGGATTTTGGAATTTCAACGTCTTCTTCTTCCTCTGGTTCGATCTTAACAACCTTTTTACGCTTATGGGGGTAGAAAAGGTAATCATCGCCCTTGATTCCAAGGGAACGCTTAACACCCTTCGCTTCACATCTGAGTTTGAAAATTTCGTGGTCAGCCTCCCAATTTTCGAGCTTGAGTAGCTCTCTTTTACAAACACTGAGGATGATATCCCTTCCACGCTTCAATGATTTTTGTAACATCCGGATTCTTTCAGCGCCTAAATTGTCGGCTCTTCTCGTCTTTCTGGCCTGTCGGAATTCACGTCTGCGGAAACAAACATAAGGGTCATTATCGTTATCTTTCTCGTTTGCATTAGGATCTTCAAATTTGAGGGTGGGACTAATTGACTTTCCTTTGCGAGCGATCTTTCTTGCTCTCCAATGGTTATAAATGGGCTCACCGAAAAGCTTTAGCAATTTGGGAATAGAGCGGATACCACTCGTTGAGTTTTGATTTTTATCAAACGTTGTCACAAAAGGCTCAAATCCAAGTTCTTTGGATAGTTTCTCTTTGAGGGTAGACGTAGAAATATATTTATGATCCATGCCTGTTTGGGCAATTGAAAAGTCGGAAGTAGCGCTTGAGTTGAATTCTTCAACGATCAAGGATGAAAGCTCATTGAACGAAAGGATATTCGATGGATCCATTGACAAAAATGGCTGACGCTCTTCGATCTTTTTCTCGAATTTATCACAAATAGCTTCGAATTCAAGCATGGTGCATCTCCTGGAATTGGTTGACTCGAGGGTGATACTTTCAGTTGCGTTAGACTTCTTAGCCTCTGGCTTAACATTTGATTTCGGATAGTCCTTAGTCAATACGTCATTGAAAAATTTCTCGTCTTCTTCATCCATATTGTATTCAACCCCGAGCGTGTCTTCTACTGTCGCACTGAATTTGATGTAGGACTCGGGTTCAACAAACGCTTCATCAGAATAGTACTTTTTTGCGTCAGGCCATGTCTTTGAAGCATCTGGGGTTGGAATATATACAGATGAAGGCTCCTTCCCCTTATCGCTTTCTTTGTTGGAGCCTAGCAATACACGTTGAGCGGCGTTTATGACTTGTTGTAAATGAACCTCATCTTCTTCGTTCTTATCCACACCAGTTTCAACGGTATGTAGCTCCCGGGACTGTTGCGCAGAGGCATTGAGATGATGAAGTTGGGAAGGCTCGAGGTCTTGATCAGTTGCAGAAATTTCACTAGCATTATAGATAGGCAAGGATATTTTCACAGAAATCTTACGCTGACGGAATCTGGCACCCGCCGCAGCCTTCCCAGCACCGGCGGCCTTGGATGGAAGAACTGCCATTTTTCAAAGTGCCGAGGCACCAATTGAGAAGGAAGGCTGTTCCTGTTGGAAATAAGAAGCCCTAATTTAGGGGTGAAAATAGTTCGCTTGTGATATCAGTGATTACACCGGGGTGTGCGACCGCGAGTGTGTGTGTTTTGTTGTGAGCGCGCCCAACGACAAAATAAAAAATGTCGTTCTCTGCGGGTGGGTGGACGCTGAAAACAACACCGGAAAACAACCTAAAGCAAAAGTCCCTTTAATCAGGAAAGTCAATCCTCAAATTTGGTGTCTGTGTATTTATTGACGCCAAAAACTAAGGAAGAACAAAGAAAAAACAGGGGTCCACTATAAGTTTGGGGCGGTAACAGGGATAGCTGATGCTTGGATTCAGGGGTTTCTGGAGGAGAGTGCGGTAAAATTTTTCTGGAGGGGAGTCTCGTTGCCGCCGACAAATGTCGCACTGTCCAGGAGCGCGGGGCATTTTGGTTCCTTCTTATATGCAAGTCGTTAGTGATGGCGGCCCCAATGAAGGAAATCTAGGGAATATTGCCTTGTTCCAGCGGGCGTTTTGAATGGGACAATAAAGAAACGAATTCTTGGTAAAGATGGTGTCTGTTAGCATAATAACACGCTAGTGGAAAAGCAACTAAAATTAAGCGTTTGCCGTACATTTCTCAAAGCTCATATTGTCTGAAGACATCCCAAAGGAATACAACCCTAAGTGAAATCGTGTTGGATCATCGTCTTTCTGACATTAACGCTTCGTTTTTATGAATCTTCGATGCATGTTTGCACTTTCTGTATGAAGAATTCGAAAAGAAAGAAGTGGGTCCAACTGGCTAAGGGGGGGTCCGTGTTCTCTTGACTCATCTTTCACTTGGAATAGGTATAAAGGTCACTATGGTTATAGTAAAGAAGTCAGAACGTGTCAATGTGGTTTTGTTATTATTCTTACCATGATAAATTATCTCATGTCAGATCTGCGTGAATTTGTAGCATGGATTAAACTAAAAGAAAGCTATTAAGTAGACGAAGAATGTACCCATCTCGAGGCGTGCAGAGATAGTGATAGTTTGCGACATGCGAACCCGTGCACGTGCACGTGCACATAGTAGCTCTCGAGTCACGTGAGACAATGAATCAGTGAGATAAAGAACGAGGCACACCAACCCGGAAGGGCGCATGACAAACGGGCGACTTGAGAGAAACGAACCCGCCAACGCGTCCAGGCTGCGCGGGCATGTGGCCATCATTTTGCCCACGAGTTAAGGCGGAAAAGTATGTTCGTCGCCTTTTCGAACTTTAAGGAGCTGGCCCAAAATTGTCCGAGAATATACAGCCTCCATCTACAACAACCTGACCAAGATACCGCATAGAAAACGTGACATAAATCATTATAAGTCAGATATCATAAAAGAAATGGATAACTAAGAAGGATGACGATAATGGTAGACAAACAGACGTTGAAACTAGCGGTCGATTGGCGTGCAGCTCAGTAGAACAGTTTTACCAGCAGATAAAGTAACAGCCATATATATCAGCTTATATACTGTGGTACGGGCAGCGAAATGGGGTGAGTTCGCGTACGGTGTTTTCCAGATGGCAGTGCATAGTTTTTTTTTTGTGTGTGTTTTTTTCCTGGCTCGCAAGACATTCTCCAATATATGAGAGATATCTTGCAAAATATGTAGACAATACTTTCAGGAGCTCCTGGTATCATTGACACTCACAGCTGTCGTCGTTGGTTATGCCATGGAATGGTATGGCCAGAAGCTTTTGACATATACGTGATATGGAAATTATTAGCTACAAGGTGCTTGAACCTGGCTACATTGAATACATAGTTGGCATGTTGCATGAGCGTGATGATAACGTAGTCTGCATAACTTATGTGGCAGATCGTAGTGGGCAATTTGTAATGCGTACAATTGTGGACAACGATATTGAACGAAAAATTAGCAGGGAGTGCAAGCACTGGTAACTGCTGAAAAGGGCACATTACAACATTATACATATCTATTGTGCGAAGGTAATATCATAGTGACGCGTAATCACCTAATACCGTGGCCTAGTGTTGCGGGGAACGGGCGTCCTTTTGAGACGATGGGGTTGTCGAATACAATGGCTTATCTACCGGGCCGGCTACGTTACCCGGTGTCTTGATTTGCATTACACCGAAGAGAATGCTGCGGTCGAGCAAATTAGGCGGTATTGGATATAAGTGGACTGTTCTTCCCTCGGGAAAATACATAGTTTTCCCCTTCGAATTATCCATACATTTTAGGGCTGGTCAGTCCTGGGTATCGTACACCAAAATCGAGGAAGGCAGATTATTGATATTATGCAATCATCAATTTGAGGGCGGACGATGCAGAACACGCTAGGAAAATCGTTTAGTCGGATTTTGAGAGAGGATTACACGACCATGAGGTAGAACGATAGCTTACATTATATATATATATGTATGTATACGCGTATTTAAATAGTGATGAGAATGATATCTGCAGAAAACGGAATTTTCTTCCCCTATATTTTTCTTGCCCTTTTATTTTCTTCCCATAATTGGAATACTCTGGCTGAGTCTCCACTCAATGCCCCGCGTTCTGCAGGAAACCAAAGTGAGATTTCGTAGTGACGAGTCCAATCTCATTATTTTTTTGGGAAATACGAACAGAACAATATTCCAGTATAAAATAGCAAGAAAGCCGTCGTTGATTGTTCAAACAAATATTTGCCTAAACTATTTTTAGAGCCGTTTGAAGTGAGGCAAAAAATTATCATCTCCACACGGTGTTGTTTGATAGTACCGTGGTGTCATTCATTTCGCCTACCCCTATTCTCATTCGTCACAGCTGTCCGTACCGTACAATCAGACATATTACAGACACATTTGTTCCCTATAAAAATATATCAAGACAGTGACCTTCACGAAGCTAAATCAGGAAGAAAAAAATTGCAACAAGAACCGAATCATGACTGAAATTCCTCCTTCGTTGGAAAAGGCCACTCCGTTATCGGTGTTCCTCAACTCGGTTTGCCCAGGGCTTCCAGTTTTGGATGGTAACACCCATTTCTCGCTTGAGAATAGCTTGACTTCATCGCAGTTGCATGCAATAGAAACCTTCAACTGGCCTGTGACTGGGCTGAATGTGTCGGTTTCGGCAAAAGCCCACCTCGATCATACTTACCTACACGTTGCTCGACCGCCTTTCGAACCAGATGTGCATAAAAACATCGAATCAACAACATACGTCCCTATGCCTCTACACTACGCCAGTCTTTTCTCAAAATTGATTACCGAGGGCACTGGGCAAAACCAGGATGGTGGCAAACATATAGGGGCAAACGTGAATCCACTTTTGCATGATCCATTCTGTTTAGTCCACCTAAATCCTGGCTGTCTCTCGTCCATGATCACTTTACACAGCCACCCCAAGGTTTCTGGTCAAGGTGTTACAGACTTCCGTAACCCTTTCAACAAAATGACTCACAGCATAAACAGACTACTACGTATTGGTGTTTCAGATTCAAGTCATGCCTCTCATTGGCATCCTTTGCTTTCCGAAATAGATACAGACGGTCATAATTCCTCACACAAGAGCCTGTCGAAGAAATCAATGCGTGATACTCCAATTATAAATTCTCTCATAGATTTCGATAAGAAATTCTACTCTTCGCACATTTCTTCCTCGTCCACTTCTAAACTTTTGGTCAGTGCTAGCGTGAATGTGGTGAACGTGTTTGCAATCGGAGAGAATCATAAATATTCGTGTACTTCCACGTTCCAGTCGACTGCTCCGATCTTTCCGCAGCCACCAACGCCAGTGGTATCCTCTACCCACTCCTCAGGTGCAAGCTCCTCGCTGGTCCATTCTCTGTCCGTACCCTACAAAAAAGTGATTGAACGTCCAATTTTACGACTTCAATTAAACACACACTTGTTGGTCACGTCTTTGCTTACCCTTTCCAATGAAATGCTCATTGTGATAGGGCTAAGTAATGGAGATATTTTCCTAATTAATCTTGCATCTCTCACATTCCGTCATTTAGATGATTTGGGAAATCATGATTACAAATCGTCGGCTTCGAATCTTTCCAGCGTTAACGCTGTCACCTCTCTCTGTGCCGTGGCCCATCCCACACACGATTTACTTATAATAGCGGGTTATGCGACAGGTGAGGTTGTAATTTTGGATCCCAACGGTGGCCCCAAAACTCTGGACGGCATGTATACCAAAACCGTCGTTGGTAGCGACCGCTTTGTCACATACTTCAAAATATTCGACTTGAGCGGGTGGTGCAAGCGGGACGCAGCTTTGGCGGATGAAACTTCACCAGCATACCTTATTGGACATTTTAAAATTAGTCACAAGCCAATCACTTCTATCGCCAGCACAATGCCACACGAAAGCCTGGTGAACAATCCTCACAAACCGATGATTATAGCTTTTGCTTCAGAAGATGGGTTGGTTCGTTTCGTTGACCTCACAGCAACTTATGGTAAGAACTATGGTAACTCGGACAATTTCTACAACCTGCCTATTTTGACAGATATCGTGTCAAATTACTTTCAGGATGGAGTAAGAGACATAGGCTTCTCTCCGGATAACAAATTTTTTGTTTCTTGTGGAAAAGGAGACCTAGTCGAAATCTTTAAAATGAGCTACTATAATGTAAATGCTCTACTTCACAAAAATGGTGGTGCGCCTTCAAATAGAGGAGGGAGGTCCAGAAGTGGGACCATCAACAGCTCAAACTCCTCCAATATTCAGCTGCTGGCTTCCTTTCTTGGATATGGCTCCACCCCAGCCTCCTTGGATGTACCCAAGGTAGAGTCTTCAGAAACCTACTACGCACCAGCGATCAAAGATATTGCCATTGTGAGTAGATTGAAAGGTCACATGAATACTGTGCAAAAAGTCTCATTTCTTTCGAAAGATCAGTATTTCAGTCCAGGCGACATATCGACGAGTGGGACATATAACTTGATAACTTGTGGTAACGATGGTAAGGTCAACCTATGGGAGTTTAATAATAAGGCGCTTCCCAGGATCAAAAAATGCCATTTCACCACTGTCACCAGAAGACCGTCGCATCATGGAGATTCAGCACTGACCCCACAATTACAATCTTTGTCGTCGCGAAGAAAATCGCTTTCAAGCCCAAGTCTAACCAGAACCCAAAAATCAGCCCGACCATTCAATTCTGAGGATTTGCAACTCACCACCTCCTTCAGCAAATTGGGCATAAACAATTTGCTCAGTTCGAACTCTCAGACAATGACGTCGCCAGAAAATACCGAAGAGCAATTACAGATAGTATTCTCACTTTACAGATCATTGTATGAGATGAGACTAAAAAAGCATTATGCTAAGCAGAAAAAGGAGCTTAGAGCAAAGTATTCATGTGTGGTCCATGGCATTGTTAATGATAAAGATTTACCATCTATACAAGTTCCATTGTTGGAAATGGACTTGTCTTGTCTTGTCAAAAACGGACATATATCAGGCTATCACTGCGATTCCAAAGACTTTTGGATTTATGGAAAAAGCGGTGACATTTTTAGATATGAGATCACCATATAAACCCAGGATAAAATGCATTGATTTTTGTTTGTAAATTTAGTTCTATAAACTATGGATCAAATTAAAAAATAAATATATTATTCGAAATTAGCATTTTTTTTTGTTATATTTATGACTTTTTCTGGCGACAGGAATACAACTCTAGCTGTGAAATCCGCTACCATCCATACCAAATCCTAGCTCCTCCTCTAGCTGAAATAATTCGGGATCTTGCTTCCTGGCTAACAATGAAAATTCCTCAAACTCTTGTGGCTTTGGCATAGATTCATAATGCAGCAAATTGTTGCTGTTGCGTAGTTGCTCGGGATCGGTGAGAAGGCCAGCGCTGTTAAGGCCAGCAGAAGTAGAAAGCATTCCATTCAATTGATCTTCATAATCGATGGCGGGGATGTTTTTCGAATTTATCTCAAACTGCCTTTGAGGGTTCTGTTGGTTTTGAAACTGCTGCTGTTGTTGCTGCTGTATGTGTTGCTGCTGTATGTGTTGTTGTTGCTGCTGCTGTAATTGTTGCTGACGTTGCTGAAGGTACTGTTGCTGTCTCTCGTGCTCTTTTTTCCTTCGAAGTTCTTCTTGGTCGATCTCTTGTTGCTGCTGTTGATGTTGAATTTCAAGCTGGATTCTTTTTTGTTCCTGGATCGGCTTCCTCACAAAATCTCTGAAACTTTTAACCTCGTCAATAATTAACTGTTTCATAGACTCCATGTCATCGACAGTTTCGAATGTCTTGAAATCAAACTTCATCTTGCTTTCAGGTTCATCTTGCGGATCATGCCACACGGACAAGTATGGGTGATTGAGAGCTTCTTCCACGGTTATTCTCTCATGAGGGTCAAACGCAAGCATTCTCTCCAACAAGTCGAGTGCTAATGGATTTGCATCTGGTAGCAAGTCACTATATGGTATCCTCCTCATAATTGGTAAGGATCTAACATAGTTTTGAGCACGAGGAGACCCGATCTTGGTCAAGGCAGATTCTTTGGGGGTCCCTAAAACCATCAAAATCTGATTCAACTGATCAACATAATCCTTACCACGGAAAAGAGGCTTTCCTCCGAGAAGTTCCCCCAAAATGCATCCGACAGACCAAATGTCGATAGCCTTTGTGTAGTTGGAAAAGGAGAGCATGATTTCTGGGGCTCGGTACCATCTGGTGGCAACGTATTCTGTCATGAAGCCCGAATTCTGTTCGACATCTTCTGAAAAGCCACGAGCCAAACCAAAATCACAGATTTTCAAATCACATTCCACATTGACCAACAAGTTTCCTGGCTTCAAGTCTCTGTGGAGCACATCAGCACTATGGATATATTTTAAGCCGCAAAGAATCTGGTAGATGAACAGCTGGTAATGCAGGTCGGTGAGAGGTTGTCCCAGGCGAATGATTTGGTGCATGTCACATTCCATGAGCTCCTCGTAAAGGTAGATATCGTTAAAGTTTCCTGTCACGGGGTCGATAACGATGTCGAGGTCATATAAGCAGGTGATATTCTTGTGGCCTCTGAAAAATTGCAACAACTTGATCTCTCTGAGCGCTCTCTTGCATAGTATTTTCTTGGAGAAAATGTTGGTGATTTTCTTGATTGCCACCACATTTCCACCGGTGGATCCGGATCCATCGTCGTACTGTGCGGAACACACGATTCCGTAAGCACCATGGCCTAGTTCTTTGGTGATCTTGAACCTTCTGTCGATAATGAAGTCCTGGTTAAACACCTTGTTGACCGTTCTCCCGTTTTGAGACATTATTCTGCTGTTCTGCTTTTCTGTTGGTTATACTTTGTGTAAAAGGCGTATGAAAAAGGTGAAACAGCGAGTGGAGCGAAGTGAGTCAAGTCTCGTGTAGGCGTACGAAAGAGGGCAGCTTCAAAGGACAAAAAAAAGGAAAAACTCTATCTCTAATCAGCAAATCGAGTGAATGAGACGAATTTGAGACGAAATATTTGAACTTTGCGTGAATAAACGATATGAGCCGATATCCAGAATTCGTAGTTGGAAGAAATTTGGTTCGTAGATCAAGATGGCACGGGAAAGTGGGGGGAATCAGAAAGTCTCACGAAAAAAAAAAAATCAATTCAAAAAAAAAAATGCACCGCGTCTCTGACGTAAGCGATGCACGGGATTTTTCTGGACTCGGTTGAAATCTCCAAAAGAGTGATGACGTTTAAATGAAGACTGAAATACCAAGAATTTTTTGTCGATTTTTCAGTCTATAAACCCTTTCGAAAAAGCGTTTTATTATAGGAGGAGAAAAAAAAATTAATGAATGGGTAGAATCCGAAGAACTGAGATGCAAAAGTTTTCACTGCAAGATAGATTAACTGGCTATGTTAACTTTCGCGGTCTTTTTTTTTGTTCTTTTCTTTTTTGTTATATAATTTCCCTCTGGTGTGTTTGTTAAGTTAACAGAGTACCTCCTTCAGAATGGATGGATTTGCTCAAGCTTAAGAAATGTTGAAAAGCCAGGATGGATCAAAAATGCCACCTCTGTTCTATTCTCCACTAATAGATGGGAAAAGATAAGAAACGTCTTTGGAATAGTCAAGTCAGTGTTTATGCGGGGCGCAAGATGCAAACAACTGAGGACCCTTTATGGTGTAGTAGATAAGTCCAGCAATGAAAAGCGGAGTCAGTCCTAGTCAATAAATTGAGGAAAGTAGTATTATCAGAGTAAATTCTGAGAATAAAACTGGGGTTATTTTCCTGTAATCGGGTGCAAAGAAAAAAATTAAACCCGAGGCGTTGTGGTGGTTGTAGTTGTAGTATTGCGTGGGTGCCTTGAGTGTGTTGGCGTGGCGTTCCGAAATTAGATGGGGCGTATTCCGCGTCTTTCTTGGTGCTGTGAAAAATATGAACACGCAAGTCCAAAGGCTGGATATGATACGGGTAATTTATATGATGCTTATTGATTCGTCTATGCTTTTATGACAAGCGACATTACGTAATTTCAGATCCAATGAGGTCCGCTTGTTACTGAAAAGACAAGGTGTCTCTGGGCTATTTTTAGACTGCTGTGTTTATGTGCCGGTAATCTCTGCCAAGAATAGAAAGCTGAAGCCGTACAAGTCGCACGTATCAAAATGACAGAAGCAGTTTGTAGAAACAAGTGAGTCCATATGAATATTCGTAATTAACAGAATTTATGCCCTGGTCTTATTTATCTGTAATTTTCCAGGTACCGACCAAATTGTTTTCCAGCTGCTGGAGTGTGGCTTGTGTGGCACGTCGTATCAGGAGGTGTTCCGTTTTGGTTAGGAGAATATATGCTTATTCGGAGGTTTGTCGCGTGGCACGGCGTTTCCCCAAGAGACTGTCCGTACCAGATTGTTATACCTCAATTGGTACATCTCAGCTCACATGTTCCTTTTTCAACCCCAAATATCTGATAAAGCCAATGTGAAAGGTGGGAGAAAATGACAAAACCAAAGAAGAAAAGAAGAAGAGAATATGAAACCCATAATACTTCACCTACACACAACATACTTTCCTTCTTATTTCTGGGGTGTCTCTGATAGAAGCCTCAATATCTTCCCAATGCGAAAAGCAAAAAAACCCAAGCCAGTCCAATTTCCGCGTGCCTTTTAAGACACATGCATGCCCGAACTACTCGATTCGTCCTGGGCTGTGTAGGCTTGGTAAGGGTGACTCCCACGTTGGCCCTGGTATGCATATAGCGCGATGCGGCACCAAATATGGGAAGTCTAATTAAATGAGCTCCACGGATGAAGCTTTCTTTCTTCTTTGGAGTATTCATGGAGAGTATGTGACCATTTGGGATCCCTGCTGATATTATTTACACTCGAACCCTATCCTCGGGTGGCTTTCTAATGCCCCCTCTCCCTACCAGCACCTAAGTGGGCGACAGTATGATGATGAGGAGAGTGGGGAGAGTATTGTGTTGGCAAGCGTATGTTGACACAGCTCTGCCAAGCCAATGCTTTGTTATCAGAAATTCACTTTGAGGGGGTTTTTTAAACTGGAAATTTTGTTTCTTGTCCGGGAAAGAAGATCTGATAGTCATGGCCAAACCACCTGGCTATTCCCAGTTGTACTGGCAAAGGTTGTGAGCAATTTTTTTACGGCAAAAATACCGTTGATGGTTTTACATTTGGAAAAGAGCCACTCGGGTGTTTGAAAGAATATTCCCTTTTTTATGTTTTGCTCTTTCTTCATTTCTTGCTTGCAATTTTCACACCCTCGGGTTATTGTTGATTTGTCCGAGGCCTGAATCATGCTGCTGGCCGCGCACCGGCACCTGAAGCACTCCGGAAGCGGCGACTTTTTTATAGTCGCATCTAATCCAGATCTGTCTTGTCGTCTACCAGATCTGCATTTTCATCAACCAAAATCATGGCCGAAAAACCTCAAGCCAAAAAAACTCTTGCCCAAGAAGTTTCGCTTCTAGGTGGCTTCATTGCTGGTGGCATTGCCGCATGCGGAGCTGTCACATTCACCAACCCTATTGAGCTTATCAAAACAAGAATGCAGCTTCAGGGAGAGCTTTCGGCGAAAAGTGATGCTCCGAGATTGTACAAAAACCCCGTCCAGGCTGCGGGTGTCATCTATAAAAATGAAGGATTGCGTGGTTTGCAACAAGGTTTATTTTGTGGATATGTGTACCAGATAGGACTTAATGGGTGCAGAATTGGACTTTACGAACCCAGCAGATACTATATCACCAGAGCCTTGTTCCCAAGTCAGTTCTCTGAGGATGTATCTCAGATCCCACAGAACCTTTTGGTGAATGTATTGTCTGGTATTGTATCTGGCTCAGCAGGTGCCATCATTGCGAACCCATTTTTCCTCATCAAGACGAGAATGCAATCATACAACAAGTCCGGGGCTGCCACTAATGTGGGCCAGCAAACATACTACAAAGGGCTTTTTGATGGAATTAGAACAATCTACACCACTGAAGGTATCAAGGGCTTGTTTCGCGGTACAGATGCAGCAGTTTTGAGAACTGGAGCAGGTTCTGCGGCTCAATTACCAGTGTACAACTTGACAAAAAACTACCTTTTGAAAAATGATTTAATGAAGGACGGAACCATTGGTTTGCACTTTGTTTCGTCATCTATGGCTGGGCTTGGTGTATCCATCGTGATGAACCCATGGGATGTCGTGTTGACCAGATTGTATAACCAAAAGGGAAATTTGTATAAGGGACCCATCGACTGTTTTGCTAAAACCATCAAGACAGAAGGCCCTACTGCCCTCTATAAGGGATTTTTGGCACAACTCTTCAGAGTTGGTCCCCACTCCATATTGACGTTGATGTTCATGGAACAGTCCATGAAATTAGTGCATTCGGTAGAGAAGAGATTCATCTAATCGCAATTCTTCTTCTCCCCGATTATAGACTTAGAACATAGACATTTTAAAGAAAAAAAATGTATACCCCTAATTAATATTATAACTTTCTCCCCCAAGTACTTCAGGCTGGATCAAACGTATTGCACCGTTTATTGGAAGAGGGTCTACGAAAATGTCGCGACTTCGCACCCCAGTCAATCAAAAAGGCGAAGCCGAAAAAAAAATCTGTCCAATACAGCTACTCCATTCAAATACAAATCATGACAAAAACAAGACCCGCTGCCAGGCTTATGGAGGCAAGTGCCCAGTGTTCGCATTTGGGTGCAGCGTATGGAGAATGTGTGTTCAAGTCTTATAATAACATAGCAAAAGATGCGTGTCAAAAGGAGTTCGCCATGTTCAAGGATTGCGTACTCGGCAAGATGAAACGCAAGTGATTGACAACTCAAGAAATGTTTCAAAAGATTTAATGAAATTAATTGAAAGAGAATATTTTCCTGGTGGCACATGGTGTTTGCCTTTTTTTTCTTCTTCTTTTTCTTTCACAAAGGCATCCTTGACTTACAAAGAATCATCCTCGGCTTTGATGAAGCTTCTCTAATCATGAAGCACATGCCTCCTGTACTACGGATTATATAAGAGTGTTTCCAGATTATGTCACATTGGAAAAAGAACATAGAGATCTTATTCGGTTAATTCCTTTCTTCTTTCTTAATATTCTCTTGAAGGAGGTACTGAATGTCGGCATTATTCCATATTCAAGGTTTCAAAGCCCTTTTTTTTATGAACATCATATGATGGATGGGATACTTACCAAGCAAACCCATGAATGGCAATGAACGACAATGAAGGTATATTTTATATATATATATTCATTGATTATTTTGTTCCACCATTTGACATCATGTCCAATCAAGAGAAAACCATCCAAGCAAATGAAGTAAAGTACAAAAAGAAAATATAAATAAACAAAACATAATTATGAAGGAAGATGTAATTAGCAACCAAAGCGTTTTCTCTGACCATGTATATAATGAAGCAGTCTGGGGCAGGCCAGGACTGGGGTCACAGTTTTGCATGTTGTGCCGCACCCACACGGTCAGCCTCGGGTCCAAATGTGGGGAAACACCACCTCCACATATCAAATAATAATCCAGCAAGAGCCCCCCTTTTAGCACTTAGACCACCAAAAAATCACCATGGTCCATATTTCTCGTCTATTATCCTATAAAAAGGACGACTTGCGGAAGCTTGTCACTATACTCAAGGAATTTGTTCTCGTGTATAAAGATAATAAAGTGTCTATTAATTACCAAAGTCGTCCAGTGGTGCTTTTCTTCACTACAATCATAAGCACTTTTGGTATCGGGACTTTTTTCACCTTTAGGTCATTGATTTATTCATGGAACGACTACCGGGTAAAACTTCGCACTCAAAGACCCATACTTAGCAGACAAAGCTCTACGATTCTTAAAAACGGCTCGAGACAGATTTATCTACCAAAGGGTAAAAACCTGACCACTACAATCGTCATACCTAAGCCAAGTTTGGATAGATATGCTGCTGATAAGTATTTGTACAAGAACTTTCATCTTGAGCAGAGATTGAAGCAACAGAAGAACATCTTGAACTCGAAATTTCTCAATCAAATTGTGATCATATGGCGCATTCTTATCCCCCGGATCTATTCCAAGAATTCATCGCTACTTTTTTCTCAGTGCTTTTTTCTTATCCTTAGAACTTGGCTCTCGCTAATCATTGCCAAACTTGATGGACAAATAGTGAAGAATCTAATATCCGCCAACGGAAAAAAATTCCTGCGTGACTTAATTTATTGGATCTTGATTGCGTTCCCTGCTTCCTATACAAATGCTGCTATCAAATATTTGACAAATAGGCTTTCTTTGGGATTCAGAACTAACTTGATCCGCTACATCCATGACATGTATTTGGATCAGGTCATGACTTACTATAAGATACTGTTGAATCTGACCGAAATCGAAAACATTGACCAGTATATAACGAACGATGTCTCCAAGTTCTGCGACTCCATCTGTGGTCTTTTTTCCAGCATGGGCAAGCCTTTCATCGACTTGGTATTCTTCTCTGTGTATCTAAGAGACACCTTAGGTACGGGTGCAATTGTGGGGATATTTGCAAATTACTTCTTAACGGCATTTGTCTTGAAGCGTTTTACTCCGTCCTTCGGGAAATTGACCTCGCAAAGAACGCATCTTGAAGGAGCTTATTATAATCAGCACTTGAATCTTATCACTAACTCCGAAGAGGTTGCTTTTTACAAGGGGTCTTTGATCGAAAAGGCAAAGTTACGTGAAACTTTTGACCGATTGATGAAGCATATTTCAAAAGAGATCAATATTTCCTTCACTTACTCGGCATTGGAAGATTACGTATTAAAATATACCTGGTCTGCTTGGGGTTACGTTTTTGCGGGTTTACCTGTCTTTTTGGAAGACTTATGGCCCACTACATCAACAGATCACATTGATGAAGGAGAAGTTCCACCCACTCTAAGTAAGGGCCCAGTCGATGAAAACCAAAACATGCGCCAATTCATCATCAACAAAAGATTGCTACTTTCTTTGGCTGATGCTGGTTCTAGATTAATGTACTCTATCAAAGATATTTCGGATCTTACAGGATACACAGATAGAGTGTTCACCCTCCTCACGAATTTGCACATGACGCATTCTCCCGCTTATAATTACCGCTCCAAATATGGTCCTGGGGATATTCATGGTACCATTCAAAAGAATTATGTCGGAGGAGTCCGTTTTGAGAATATTCCAGTAATCATTCCCAGCAAGGATGGTTCTGGTGGGGAGGTATTGATTGATAAGTTGAACTTTCAACTTCTGAATAAGAATAACCTTCTAATATTAGGGTCCAATGGTTGTGGAAAAACTTCCATTGGTAGAATTATGGCTGGGTTATGGCCATTATATTACGGGTTATTGTCAAAACCTAGTGATGACGAAATCTTCTACTTGCCTCAAAAATCATACTTCACTAACGGTAACTTGAGGGATCAAATTATATATCCATCTTCATATGATGATATGATTGGTAAGGGGTTTAACGATGATCATTTGTACCACATATTGCGAGAGGTGAAGTTAGACTATTTATTGACAAGAGAGGGAAACTTCAATGTGAAAAAAGATTGGAAAGATGTGTTCAGTGGCGGGGAAAAGCAGAGGATGAGTATTGCCCGAGTGCTTTTCAAGAATCCCAAATTTGTTGTTTTAGATGAGTCTACAACGCAGTGAGCACTGATGTTGAAGATTATCTTTTCGAGCTTTTGCAAAAGAAAAAGATCGCATTCATTACGTTTTCTCACAGACCATTATTGATGAAGTACCATGATTATGTGCTCGAGATCAAGGGAGGAAAGGATACTGCTGGGTGGATTTTTCATGACTTGACTTCCGAAGAGAACTTAAAAACCATTGATAAAGAAATCCAAGAGATCGAGTCGAAGCTAGCACGCATCGAAGAGTGGGAGAAAAGACTTCAACAGATCGAGAGGTATCTAGATGGCCACTACGATGATATTGAAGATAAAGTCCTAAAAGTCGAAGATTCGATTTTATTTGAACTTTAGGAAAATACATGACAAGACATTGCCATCCAAGAGTACATTGTCGTTGTCCATAATATGCGTAACACTCCACTCGGTCTGACCCGCAGCCAAACACCCACTCACCCATCCACGCATTACCCTCACCTGAGGGTGTTCACTGCTCACTATAAATTGCAAGTACCCCAGCAAATTTCAACCCTTTTCTCGTTTTATATATCAGATAGTTTTATTTTGATGGGCAAACAATTTCCAGCGCTTCAAGTAAAAAAATCAAAACATCAAGCTCTTCACCCTACAAAAAAAAAACGGGAATTTGTCTTCATGGAAATTAACCTAATCCGGAAACGTGCTGGCATATGCCCCCAATCGTAGTGCAATTTGGCGGGGCGTTAGTCGTGGCAAAGCTTGTTCTAGTTTCCTGAAAGAGGCGCGTCCACGTGACACCCTCGAACACCCCTTCGTCATCTGCCATTTGAGGAAAATGAGAAAAAAACCATAATACATCCCAGGGAAAAAAAAAAATCCCCCGTATTTCCAGTCTCTTTGTCCCTGGAAACGTCAATAGAAATAAAAAAAACTCACCCCTGTGAAACCAAAATTACCCAATGTCGGAACCAATTAGAAAACCCAGCGATATTTCCAAGGCTCCAACCCCGCAGAACACGCCTTCAAGTGTTGCCAACTCCTACCTCAAGCAGCAGCCTACCGTGTCTACAATCAACGAGGAGGATGAAAACGCTTTGAGCAAGCAGTTGGCCAACAACCCAGCACTTTTGTCTATGATCCAAGGAAAGTTGGGCACGTTGGTGGGCCTGCAAAGTGGCTACATTGAACAGTTGCCCAAGCTTGTGAAGAAACGAGTGTTAGGTTTGAAGGCCATCCAGCAACTGCAAATGAAGATGGAAGCCGAGTTCCAAAAAGAGTTGTTGGAGTTGGAAAAGAAGTACTTCAAGAAGTACGAGCCTTTGTACGAAAGAAGAAAGGCCATCATCAACGGTGAACAGGAGCCTACTGCCACTGAAATCGAGGTTGGTGAGGAAATCGAAGCCGAGCACAAAGACGCGGAAGATGCCGAGGATGCTGATGATGCTGATGATGATGAAGAAGGGGCTGAAGGTGACGAGGAGGTGAGCGGTGTGCCAAACTTTTGGTTGACTGCTTTGGAAAACTTGAACACTGTTAGCGAAACCATCACCGAGAGAGACAGCGAGATTTTGCAGTACTTGAGAGATATTCGTATGGAGTACTTGCAAACGCCAGGATTCGAGTTGATCTTTGAGTTCAACCAAAACCCATACTTGAGTAACCAGGTTTTGACCAAGACTTACCATTACCAGGCAGAGTTGGGCTACTCCGGAGACTTTGTCTACGACCATGCAGATGGATGTGAAATTAACTGGAAGTCCAAGGAGCATAATGTTACAATTAACATCGAGAGAAGAAAGCAAAGAAACAAGAACACCAAGCAGACGAGAACCATTGAGAAGTTGACTCCTAGTGAATCCTTCTTCAACTTCTTTGACCCTCCTAAGCCCCCAACTGCTGACTCGGATGAGGAGGATCAAGAGGACGAAGAGAATGAAGAAGATGCTGACTTGGAGGAAAGATTGGAGTTGGACTACCAATTGGGTGAAGAAATCAAAGACAGATTGATTCCACGTGCCATTGACTGGTTTACGGGAGATGCAATTGGCATTGGCTACCCTGATGATTTCGAAGGCGAGGACGATGAGTTCGATAGTGAAGAAGAGGGTGAGGATGAGGATGAGGAAGAAGACATCAATGAGACCGGCCCAAAGGAGAACCCTCCTGAGTGTAAGCAACAGTAAATGCTGATTTTGGTTGCGTCAAAGGTTGCTCGAGAAGAATGTGAAGTACAAAAATGCCAACAAAAATGTCAACAGTTTATCTTTTTTCTCCAAGTTATAAGGAATGACTAATATTATAAATAAAATTCATTTTTTGGAGCAACAGGCTCGTAGCATGGGGCTTATTTCTAAGGTTCCAGGGGGTATGTTTTTTTTTTTTTTTTTGACAATAATGGGGTCGAAATTGGCAAGCCGCAGTTCATTCCATGGTTCTTAAAGTTTGAGCCGCTAAATCAACGCTTTTCTGAAGCTTATGTGAAGTAAACTCTAGCAGAAGCGGCTGCTTGAAATTATGCTAAAACAAAAGAGTAATTTATTTGTCTAAAGAATACTGCCAGTCGGATGGCATCTAGACGAATTGCATGTCTGAGGCTCTGGGCTAGGTCACCCATTTTCGATGCATGTGGGGCGTATCAAAGAATTTATGCTGGTTGGCTACCTAAATTAACCTAAATTACATGGACTAGCGCAGTGGCAGGCAAAGAAGCACAAAAAAATCTAGGAGATGTTCCGATAGGAAATAAAAAGCAATTATTTGATGGAAAATACATTTTCAACGCAGAAAAGATAAATCAAAATCTTGGTTTGGCCCCACTACTGGCAGAAGTCGTGCAACCGTCGCTAACATCCGCAGAAGTGGCCGTGGACGTGGCGGTGTCTAGATTGAACCGAGGATAACTTTTGCCCAAAACAGAAGGGCGTGCACTTGGTCCGAGCTGGCGAAACCCACATCATGTGCTGCTTTATTACCCCAATGATATGGGACCATCGAGGGGCTCTATATTAATGATTGTCCAAAAACACACCACCAATATGGTCAAAAAAAAAACACTAATTTTCTTCTTTCACTAAGCTCGTATATAATCCAGTAATGGGATTAAATTAAAGAACATGGAAATACCCTGGTTAATTCCGTGACTATTTTGCCAAGAGCCAGTTGTGGTTGGCGGCACGTGCCAAGGCGGAGAGGCACGTTCGCGCCAACTCTGAGCCAACTCTGAGCCAACTATAGTCACTGCTCCCATGCTAAGGTGGGAGAGAGCCACACATCCACGGAGATGTGCACTCCATAAAAATAATAAAAACACGAAAAGCTTATTTCCGTGGTTTTTAAGTTCTTAGTTTCTTAAAGACTTTACTTAAAATTAAGCGCAGCAAGTCACGGGAAAACATGGAAATTGTTTTACATACACTCACACACACATAGCCCTCCGTTCGAATGTGCCGTGCCGTGCCGGTGAACCAATCAACCATATTTACCTGTAGCGTATATAGAAATGCTCGTTGGTTGTATCATCGCAGTGCAATCGCTTTAGGTGATGCTGTTTCCGGTTGCTGTGTACTGATAGTCGCTTTTGGAATAAGGATGCGAAACCTACACCTCCACAAGCCAAAAACAGGTTTGCTTTGGTGTGGGAGGTTTTAAGCCTCAGTCCACTTGAAACACTACAGCTCCAGTGGCCATTGGTCGGCATTTATTTTTATATATACACATTTATAATATCTTCGGAAAAGCCTTCGGAAGAGCCATGATGAACCATTGGGAAATTACGGGAAATTTCCGGCAATTGTCGGGAATTATATCCGATCGCCAAGATATTCAACAGTGCTGCGTCTGGTCAATTCTTATCCAACCCCGTGGTTAAGAAAAGACAGAAAAAAAGGCCTGCCTTCGCTTGCCTTGCTGTGGTTATGTGCACGCGCGCGACACTCCCTGCAGAAGCACCTTCTATATCTACAATTATCATGTGCAAATGTGAGGTGATGGGAAATTAACATCCCCTACTGATATAACCCGGGCAAAATTCCGAATATTTGTTTCAGTTGGTTAATTCGTGTGACACGCAAAAATCTCCTTTAGTTACTTGTGTTCTGTCTTCGGTTCTACCACTACCTTCCCACATTTATTCCAAACGTAAGCCTCGTGTCTTTTTATTTGGTTGGTCGCTCTGATTCCGCTAATTCCTCATCCCTTTTCTTTTTCTTTACCTGGCTCAAAAACTCCCAAGAATCCCAAGAACCCAAAAAAAAAAAATGTCTAAAGCTTTCGCCTCTAAGTCATTAGACCATCTTGGCTCGTATAGCCTCGTTCAATCCACAAAATCTTTTGTGTTGTCGTACAAGTACGCTGCTATTTTAGCAACCTACTCCATTGCTCTTATCAACTTCACTCAAGATAATGTGGTGGCCAAGTTCCCATACGCATTGGATCTTTTGCAGTTCAGCGATGCTAAATTCGACTCATTGGTCCTTTCAAATGTCGATGCTGTGCTTGCCTCCGACTACTATAGCAAGGCAGAAAATGTGTTGGTGGCTTCAAAGGAAAATGTGGGGAACGTGGTTAATGCTTATAAGGTGAAGGGTGCACAAATTTATTCTGCACTTATAAGTAGAGTGCAAGTCCACATTTCCCCATTGAAAGAACAAGTTTCAGCCTATGCCAACAACGCTCAATCTATTCTCGGTGAATACAAGAAGAAGGGAGAGGATACTGTGTCGGTTTATTTGAAGCCAATCAATGACTTTGCCTCCTCCACCATAGACAAAGTGTTGCCCAAGAGCAAGAAAGTTGCTGAGGACGCAAAGGCAAGTGCTGAAACCGAGCTAGCTAAATCCATTGAGATCGTTAATGACACTTACGAGCGTTCAAAAGACTTGATCGCGTCCAAGTCCAATGAAGTCACCAGCGCAGTGTTGTCTACTTACCACAAGGAGTTCGACTCCACCCCTGAGAAGAACTACTACGTTAAAGTAGCCTCCGCTTCGGTTAACACGGGTGTTGCATTGTTGAAGAACGTAAATTCTGACTACATCCAGCCTTTGAAGGAGACCACTCAGAATTATGTCCAGGAGACAATTACCCACGCAGATGATAAGGCTGGGGAACATGCTGCCGAGGCCAAGAAGGCCGTGGAGAATGTGAGTAAGCAGTTGAATGGTTCACTGAATGGCACCATCCCGGTGGTAAGTGCATCCGCTTGAACCGGTATCATATGAGATTGATTTTTCAAGTATTCTTTTCTCGCCGTTTTCATTTCGCCTGATTTAGATGTAGCTTTCGATTGCAGGACAGGACGCACCTCGTGATCGAGAAGTCAATAAAGTTTTGTTTATTATTATATCCATCAATTTGATTTCTCCGATATATTGCACTCTTTAATTTTTTTTTTTTTTTTTCGTTCTTTACAAAGCTTTTGAAAGTGGGAAAGTCTATATTTAATAAACTATATGCATACTCTTTTGCTAGAAGAAGAATCGGAGCCGAGAGAACGCTTACCAAATAGCAGATTGACTTCTGGAAGAGGAGTCATTACAACCTTAGTGCCAATTTGATTAGCGTAGTACTGTTTAAAATAAACCTTAGTCTCGCTCAACAGTTTGTCGTCCATGCGTTCCAAAAACCTCTTCCAACGACATAACTTTTCTGCGTTCTCATTCTTGGTGCACCAAGTCAATACACCCAAAGGAACTTGGTGCAAGGAAATGAATTCGTAACCGAAAATCAAAAGCACGTTGCACCAGTTTTCGTACTTCGAGCCGTTAATATAAAGCTCGTAGTCGAGAAGCAGGAGACAGTGTGTTTCCGCGAATTTCAATTTCTTGAGATTAAGACTAGACGAGTCATCATCTTGCTTACAGCCACAGATTTTTAACCACGTCTTAAAAGAAAAATTGTGGTCCTGGTTGAACTTGGACGCCAAGATAAGCATGCCCAAAAACAATTTTTTGGGGCAAAGTTTCACTGGCTTGCGGTTTTTGTTGATGATTTTGAAAAGGTAGTAGCAACAAATCTGCAAAGATTGCGTCGTTGTCTTCGACCTTCTCAAAAGCTCCACGATAAAGAATCTCAACTTATGCTCCTCAAAATCTTGTTCTTTTGGGTAGCTGAGTTTGAGCAACCTCAAAACGCAATTAATTAAAATGGAGTTGAATTGAGACTCGTTCAAGTGTTCATTGTAATATTTCAAGTTGTTGGGCAAGTAGTGTTCCGTGGGAGTGTGTGGAGTTTCCTGGTCTCTTGGAGGCAGGTCAATAAGTTGCTTCGGAGAAGACGGGTTTTCCGGTGTCAACATGCTCTTGTGAAATCAAGCCGCTAGAATAGATATGATTTTCCTTTCAAAGAAAAATAAAAGGGTTCTGATTTGTTTTGTTTTGTGTTTTGTTTTGTTGCTTTATGTTGCGTTGCATTTGATTTGTTCCTCTATCAGCCAAAAAGCCTTAGATGGAGCCAGACATTGTGACAGCCGAGAAACAGGGGAAAAGAAGTAAATAAAATTATGAATGAATGTGAACGAAACACTTATCCAGCAAGAAGACGGATGACCAGCACGTGAATCTTTTTGAGTGTAATGATGATGGAAATGAATATTATCCAATGTCAAATCCAATACCAGGTTATTCCTTAACCTAAACCGACCGAATAATTAAAGCAAATGACAATGGAAGTAATGAATATAAAAACTTTGAAAAATCAAGACAGCCACTGCTGAAAGAAATAGCTGACTTATAAAAAAAAAATGAAACTTGTGTTTGGATAAAAAAAAGAAGCTGAGTGTTTTGTTGCGAGGAGTGGTTGTGAAGATAAGGTTATCTGTAATAATTGGATTAGGCCAGATGTGGCTCCGTGAGCCATAATATATATCGCGCGAGCCGTCCACGCAGGTGGATGCGTCAGAGAAAGATTACTCATTGATCATCCATGCAGAAGTTAGTCATGTATTCGCCCACGTCACGTGAGGTCACTCGGCTCCGGTGTCGCATAATCCACGCCCAGGCCCACGCAAAATTACAGGGCAGAAAACAGTGGGGCGGAATTTTCTTTTTCAAAAAAAATCGGCGGGCCTAATATATTTTCCGACAAGTTTTATTGAAGTGAAGCATCTCTTTTTTTTGTTTTGTTATTTCTTTTGTGAACTTACTATTATTATTTTTTATCTCTTTCATTTATTTTAACTTTTTTTGGAACTTTTTGCTATTTTATTTAGTGATTAGTTATCTCTGATTTTTCCGGGATCGCGGCATCATCCTTCGAACCGGGGCTCCGCACACGCATTAACCAGATTGGGTTGTGGCAGATTTGCCACGGTGCCCTAGACCGCCTCCAGCGCCGCAGAAAAAGAAATGAATGACTTATTGTTCTCGAATTCTCGCTTCGCAAAAATCTTTTGCCGTCTAACGTCTTCTGTCTGCACCCGATATAACCGCCCAAGTCCAGGCACTAATTCCTTGGTTTGCCTTCGACCTCAGTTTTTTCACCTGATCAAAGTGCGGAAACACTGATCAAGGGTATCCTTGATTTCCTTGTAGCTGACTATAATACAACTGTCCTCTTCTCTTGAGATCAAAAGTAATTTCTCGTCAACCCCCACGTCCAACTTATTCAAGTTAACAAGGATTTTCGATAAATCAACCGCAGGTTTACCGTATTCATCAAATGTCTGGAACAAGTAATCGCGGAACAGTCTAATGACATAAGTACTACCACTGGTATCTCCATCATTTTCTGGCCGATCAAGCACCACGTTGATTTTGGCCAATAGTCTAAAGAGACGTCCATTCTCAATCTCAGAAAGGAGTTGTCCCTCAAAGTAATCTGTCAGGTCCTGGAGCCCATTGACAAGTCTGAGTGATGCTCGAGATAAGTGAGTGGTATAAAATTCTCCCAAATCAAAGTCTCCGTCTGCTTCTTGAAGAGCAGTCAAAGCATTTGTCATGCTGCTGCTTATAGTGGTGATTGATGATCTCTGTAAGTGAGCCATCAACGATGCTGTTGGAACGCCCCTCAAGCTAATTGGCAAGATAGTACTGGCTAGGTCTGTTATAATCTTTCCCAATCTAGTAATGTCTCCTAGTTGCAATTTTCTGAGGATTTCCTCGTCATCCATCTGGTCTCTTAAGAGTTCGAGTGACTCAAATTCCAATATATCATCCACTCCCACGGCACCTAGTCTTACTCTGTTTTTGTTTGTCACCAAGACTTTACTTAAAGATAGAGAAGAACCAGCATGCAACCCTGCTTCGTGAATTGACAATAATGCACCTGTTAGCTGAACAAGGTATGACCATAATATATCTTCGGTAATGGGCTCTAACTTACCGCCTAATCTTCTGGTAATATGCTGTTCCTGTAAGGTATTTGCCAATGGATAGTAGTCATAAGCAAGAAACAATGATGGTTCACCAGTTGTGCTGCGGCTTACAGAAGTAAACGCATCATTTAGTCTCACAACATTAGGGTTTTTCAAGGCTTTCCATTTCTTCACGTTAACAAATGGGTTTTCATTAGTAATTCGAAGTTTTGACCCTTGATCAATTTGTCTCAATGCATAAGGAAGGCCATCATAATTAGAGAGAACCTTGTATACGCAAGATGGTAGTTGGTATACATTTGAAATCTGCTCAAAAGAAGAGCCAATTGGCACCAAAGAGTGGTACACACCTACATGTTCAGGAAGTGACAGTTGAGGTAAAGTTTGTAAAGTAGCCTCGTTCTTCTTGGTAAGTGTTTCCCGAAGATTATTTGGGATAAACATGTCATTCACATTTGTCTCATGAGGTTTCAATGGGGCCACAAGTCTCGGCGGTGGTGCTGGTGCATATAAATGATGATTCAATGGGTAAGACAGAGTTGCCAGGTTATGAAACATAAAATCCGCAGTAGAATGAGCGTTCACCGAAGAAGATGTCACTGCTGGGGTTGGGGTATTTAAATACGGGTTCTGCTGCTTTGGTGGCTGTACCGCCAGTTGTGATACTTGAGACAGGCTGGGAAAGGGCAGGTTATTGGTTGTGGAGCTCAATTGGCCATAATGGGGGTTGAATCCATCGGAATTTGCCAGGTTCGAAGTGGGAAACGAAAATGCAGATTCGAATGGACTTGAAGGAGTAAAAGATGGCGTTGACGTATTGAACTTGCGTGCAGCAAATGAATTATGAGCAGCTGAGTTATTCTCGGGGTTGGAAATTGATCCAGAAGGAGCTGTGCTCGATGAGTCCATACCAGATGGCACAAATATAGGGACCTCCTTTATTTTGGGGGATAAAGCAGCGAATTTGTTGGTGATACTTTGAACTGAGGGCTGGAATGATGGGGTGTTCATATTAAACTTACGTTTTGAGTCTGTTGAGGCCGAACCCGGGATTTTGCCGGTTGGAGTAGGCGAAGAAGCAGCTCCCATTCCCGAAGCGAGAAAAGACTCGGATTTTGTGGTGGAATTACTCGTGTTTCCTGCCATATTTATCTGCTTCAGCGTCGGAGTTCCGATGTTATTAGCTGAGTTGGGCGACTCTGCGTTCTCTGCGTTCTCTGGGGTTGGGTGGGAGAAAACGCAACCCTTATTCTCGAATTTGCAGTATCCGTATATGAGCACGTTCTTGCAAGGTATTTCCTTCGCTGACTCGGGGTTAATATTCATTCAACGTTGGGGATGTCAATGTTAATTATGTCTATCTTTGTAGTTTCTTGGATGTCTCTGTAAGCCCATGTCATTATCTGTGTGCGCTATATCTGTATCGGTTTATACACGACAAACACGGCTCCGTGTCGTTGGACGCTATGCGGTATTTATTTACTTTTTTTTTTTTCCCCAAAGTCAATAGACTTTTTTGCTTTCGCTATATTTGACACGGGATTTCTCATGGTTGATTTTTAAAGCAAAGTGGTTTATACGAAATGTTCAAACTCGAAAATTACTACCCCTCGATTCCATAATCACGGCCAATTTACCCCCTCCCCATTCAAGTAAACTCCACGAGAAGTCGCGGCCTGCACGGCCGATAGGTTTCTAAGCTGTATCCATATACTACACTACCGGGCCATTCATTTCTACCCCAGCCTCCTGAGTATCTTTGTGTTTGATTTCAATCACTCGAAAAGTATAAATATCAAGAAGAAAGACAAAAAAAATAAAAAAGGATATCGGAACACGTCAAACACCATGGCCCATACAATGATCCTTACTGGGGCCTCCAGAGGTATGTGAAATAGATGCTGCATGATGGGTTTCTCAAATACTAACCGATCCAGGAATTGGGGCATCCATTGCTGAAATCTACCTTGCCCAATCTCAAGAGCACAATCTCGTTGCTGTTGCAAGAACACAAACGGCTCTTGAGGATCTTGAAAAGCAATATGGTGCCAGAGTCAAAGTTCTTGTGGCGGATGTGTCGGAGCCAGAAACTGCCGAAAAAGCAGTCACGTTAGCATTGGACAACTTCGGTTCGGTAGATTCGGTTGTAGCTAACGCAGGAATACTAGACCCGGTTGATTCGATTGAAAACTCCGATGTATCAAAGTGGCGCATACTTTTCGACATCAATTTCTTCAGTGTTGCCCAACTCGTCCAGGCTGCGCTCCCACACTTGAAGAAATCAAATGGTAAAGTTGTTGCGGTTCTGTCGGGAGCATCCAAAAATCCCTATTGGGGTTGGGCAGCATACGGTGCATCTAAAGCAGCCTTAAATCATTTCATTTCCACTTTAGTGGAGGAAAACCTGGAAATTTCTGCAATCTCGGTAGCCCCGGGGGTCGTTGCTACTGACATGCAAAAAGATATTCGTGAAAAGTTTGGAAAAAACATGCCCGAGCAAAGCTTGAAAAAGTTTGTAGACTTGCACAAAAACGGACAATTGTTGCCTCCGGAATATCCTGCTACGGTGTACACGAATTTGGCAGTCAAAGGATGGGCAAAAGAGCTTAATGGGAAATACTACCGGGTCAATGATGAAGTTTTGAAACAGTATGCTCCTTGAAAATGTAACACCTCTTAATATATAGTGAATATTTGTGTATCCCGGTTAAAAGAAGGTGGACTGGCTAGATTTTTAATAATCATGATTTCTAGAGTCAACAATGCAGGTGAACTTATGTATGAGTTAAGCAGCGCAACTTCTAATCACTCCACTTAGCAATTAAAGTAAAGTGAAGTAATGCCCACCCCGCAATAATTCTTGACTGCCCGCGCATCAAAGAAGTCTAGGCTTCCAATATTGCTAAACTTGAAGTCTCTTGGATTACTTTTCGGAACGATGATTTTGAGTAATTTTACGATGATTAATAATAATTTTGCAGCTTAAACATTTCCTAACCAAAGTATTAATCCCGTTTGTGGACATTCAGTATTTTTTCAGATACAATATACAGAGTTGTAATTTAAGAACTTGATGGAATACAATTAATTTCGCAATATCTTTGCCCGCACTTACGAAAAGTTAGATTAAACAGCAACCAAGCGTCATTAATATTAAATTGCTCACAGCAAGGAAGAGAACATAGAAATATACAGCCTAGATACAGATTTAAACCCATAATATATATAACTTTATTGAACCCTGAAAAGTTCTCCATTTTTTTTCTTCTTCCAATAATATTATCTATTATACCTCGTGATTGGTGGATATTGATTATCTCACACGTCCTCATATCTTCCCTGGTTCGCGTCGCTCTGTACTGTGTACGCTTTCAACACTAGATCTTCGATTTCGTCGCTCCGACGTCTCATTAAAGACATAGCTAGATATTCAATGCTTACCAGAGTCCAATTTACACGTCAAATCTCGAGAAATCTCCGCACTATCTCAAGGGCTACCCCAAGAGTAGCTGCTCGCTTCAACTCGACTGATAATCGTGGATCACCCAGTGAAAAGTTGAACCTGCAAGCACCATATGTGACGCCAACACTGGTTTTCGGGGTCATTGCTGCCTTGGCTGTTGGAGGATACTTTTTGAACGAATACCACCAGAGCAAAGCCCCAGAATCAATCAAAGAGACACTGAAGACTGCAGCTTTCTCGCCTGAAGACGTCAAGGTGATCTTTGTTCTCGGAGGCCCTGGGTCCGGAAAGGGAACTCAGTGTGGTAAGTTAGTTGAGGAAAAAGGATTTGTTCACTTGTCGGCGGGAGACTTATTGAGAGCCGAGCAACAAAGAGAAGGCTCTAAATACGGAGAATTGATTGCTCAGTATATCAAAGAAGGGACCATTGTGCCACAAGAGGTGACCATTGCGTTACTCAAAACAGCCATTTCATCTCACGTTCAAAAGGGCGACAAACGTTTCTTGGTGGATGGTTTCCCTAGAAAGATGGACCAGGCCTTAACCTTTGAGAATGAAATTGTCAAGTCGGCCTTCACGCTTTTTTTCGAGTGCCCTGAGCTGGTGATGCTCGAGAGACTTTTGGAGAGAGGAAAGACCAGTGGTAGAACCGATGACAACATCGAGAGTATCAAGAAAAGATTCCGTGTTTTCATCGACACCTCGATGCCAGTTGTGAACCATTTTGACAAACAAAACAAGGTCATCAAAGTCAGATGCGACGAGCCAGTTGATGTCGTTTCAGAGCACGTGAAGAAGGCTTTGGCCGACAAGGGCATCAACTAGGGCATGTAAATATAAAGCTTATCAAGCAGACTCCCAGTAAGTATTAGCTACTAATTATCATATTTTTTTTTTTTAACGGTGTTATATCTCTTTGGGACCCTCTATACATTGTCTTAATACCATTATGACCCACCATTTAATCAAGCCAATATCCAGGGTCTGTTCAGCCAGAAGTCGTCATTTATTATATCGACATGGGAAATGGAGATGTGGGCCTTCTTTCTCATTTTCTCGTTGCGTTGTTTCTGCCTACTGCTCATGTCTTTCTGTTCTTGTTTCCAATTCTCATACTCCCGAACAATCACAGTTCCTTCTTATATATTTCTGGCTCATTATTGTAGTTGATACCGCATCTTGAAAATAAGATCTCAGTTTTTGTCTTTTGATAATGTTCCCTTGAGCTCGTTCTCAGCATCCTGTCGAGTCATGTTACATTTTTGAATCAATCCCCAAAACGAGGTATTGTACAAGTTATTGATGTGACAGTCAACCTGACGCCAGCTGAAATAGTCCCGAACAACCTCCGCATTAGGATATACCACAGCCCGCGCATCGAAAGTCGGAAGACGTTCATTCTGGATTGGTTTTTCAGGGAATTCCACGTTCCAATGCATGACATAATTGACTGACATGAAGGACGCAAACGTGGAAATCAACTTCATTTCTCTCCTTTCGAAAAGTTCACAATCTTTTCTCAATAGAAACAGGTACTCGTCCGAGTCTCCATAAGATAACACTATATCAGGAAACTGCTCCATCATGGTGTGAGCCGTTCGGTTCATCACGGCTAATGCCCTGGCATCGTTTGGTTTTTCGAAACCATAAGTTTCCGAGAACTTGTGGAAGCCTTTACCATCAACACGAATGACAATGTGAGTCTGGGGAAGAAGAAAGTTTTCCCGCTCAAACAGTTTCACGTATTCAAATCTGGACTTGGCCATTGGTTAGTTGGGTTTTCGCACTAGAGTCATGGCAGGCGTGGGGAGGGGATGCTTGTCATTCTTAGATGCATGGCATGTGTTCGCACCCATTTGTTTATGTCCGGGTTAGTTTTGGTCATAACCGGTAATTTAGATATCCTACGAAAACACTAGATATTGATGCAGTAGGGGGTGTTTTTTTAATTTTTTTTTTTAGAAAAAGAAATAAACTTTACAAGACTTTATCAAGAAGCCTAAGGTTTGGTAAAACATTGCATATTGTTTCAATTATTTTCTCTGCTTATATAAGCTCATCACTGTTTTACGGGTTTTTCTTGCCGGGCTTGCGGCTCATCTGCACGCCGTCGCACTTTCTTGCACACGTGACCTCATCACAAAAATTTATCAAAAATCCTCTCTCCTATCAAGAATACTCATCCTACAACTATCACCATGGGTGCCCAATTTAGGACGCTAGAACGCGAGCAGCGGTTCCAAAACCCCCCTAAGGATAAATCAGCCTTTCCCTCTTCTTACTGAAGCTGTTGCTCCTCATATCGGTTCTTTCAATGCATTGACCGACGGTCCCGATGGCGGCCTCCTAAACCTTGGTGTGAAGGATGTCGGCATCAAAAAGATTTTCGACTCGGTCGATCCTGATAGATTAGGAAACAAGTTGAGTATAAGGGTCGAGTCGGTCCAGTTGGCCAAGCCTGCTGTGCCTCCTACTGACAAGCTTTCCATCAACAGAAGAACCTTCCCTAGTGAATGTAGAGAGAGAATGTCGTCATATCGTGGAAAGCTCTTGATGAAGGTTTCTTGGAGTGTCAACGATGGCCCCGAGGTGTCTGAAGTGCGTGATGGTGGTAATGTTCCCATCATGTTGAAGTCGAACAGATGTCATTTGGAGAAAATGTCTCCCAAGCAGCTTGTTGACGCCAAGGAGGAATCTGACGAGCTCGGTGGATACTTCATCGTCAACGGTATCGAGAAGTTGATCCGTATGTTGATTGTTCAAAGAAGAAACCACCCTATGGCGTTGATCCGTCCTTCTTTTGGCAACAGAGGTGCAGACTATACCAAGTTTGGTGTTCAGATCAGATGTGTTCGTCCCGACCAGACCTCGCAAACTAACGTGTTGCACTACTTGAGAGATGGTAATGTCACTTTCAGATTTTCTTGGAGAAAGAACGAGTATTTGGTTCCTGCAGTCATGATCTTAAAGGCCTTGATTGAGACCAGTGACCGTGACATTTTCGATGGTATTGTTGCTTCGGACGTGTCAAACTCTTTCTTGACTGATCGTTTGGAATTGCTCTTGCGTACCTACAAGAAGTACAACCTTCACTCTAAAACGAGACCTTGGCTTACTTGGGTGACAAATTCCGTGTTGTGTTTGGCGCCACCCCCGATGTCTCGGATATCGAGGTTGGAAAGGAAGTCTTGCAAAGAATTGTGCTCGTGCACTTGACCGACAACACTGATAAATTCAGAATGATCTTGTTCATGATCAGAAAGTTGTACACGCTTGTGGCTGGTGACTGTGCCCCTGACAATCCAGATGCAACTCAGCATCAAGAGGTTTTGTTGGGTGGTTTCTTGTATGGTATGATCATCAAGGAAAAGATTGATGAATACTTGCTGAACATTAAATTGCAAATCTCTTCGGATATCAACAGGGGAATGAGAGTTAACTTCTCCGATAGACAGTATATGTCTCGTGTTTTTGGAAGGGTCAACGAGAATATTGGTCAGAAGTTGCAATATTTCTTGTCCACAGGTAACTTGGTTTCTCAATCTGGTTTGGATTTGCAACAAGTCTCCGGTTACACTGTTGTGGCGGAGAAAATTAACTTCCACCGTTTCATTGCCCATTTCAGAATGGTTCACAGAGGATCTTTCTTTGCCGAATTGAAGACTACCACTGTGAGAAAGTTATTGCCCGAGTCCTGGGGTTTCTTGTGTCCTGTGCATACTCCCGATGGTTCTCCATGTGGTTTATTGAACCATTTGTCGCATAAATGTAAGATTGCCACCGAAGCTTCCGATGTGTCCCAAGTCCCATTGGCCTTGGCTAAGTTGGGTGTTTCTCCTGCCCATTCTTTCGCCGCTGGTCCAGAATTGTGTTGTGTTCAATTGGACGGAAAGATTGTGGGTTGGACCACTCATGAACAAGGTAAGCTTGTCGCTGATGCTTTGCGTTTGTGGAAGGTTGAGGGTGGCCATGGCTTGCCTCTCGATTTGGAAATTGGCTATGTTCCACCTTCGTCTAAGGGTCAATACCCTGGTTTGTACATTTTTGGTGGTCACTCTAGAATGATGAGACCAACCAAGTACCTTCCACTTGGTAAGGAGGATATCGTGGGTCCTTTCGAACAAGTTTACATGGACATTGCAGTCACACCAGAAGAAATCGAGAAGGGAATCCACAGCCACGTGGAGTGGGCCCCTACCAACATCTTGTCGATTTTGGCTAACTTGACTCCATTTTCTGACTTCAACCAATCTCCTAGAAATATGTATCAATGTCAGATGGGTAAGCAAACCATGGGTACTCCCGGTGTTGCGCTTTCACACAGATCCGACAACAAGTTGTACCGTTTACAAAGTGGTCAAACACCAATTGTCAAGGCAAACTTGTACGATGAATACGGAATGGACAACTTTCCAAACGGAACCAATGCTGTTGTGGCGGTCATTTCTTACACAGGTTACGATATGGACGATGCGATGATTATCAACAAATCTGCAGATGAAAGGGGTTTTGGCTATGGTACTGTTTACAAGGTTGAAAAAGTTGACCTCGCTATGGACAGAAGAAGAGGTGATCCAATCACCCAACACTTTGGCTTCGGTCCTGATGAATGGCCTGAGACCTGGAAAGAGAAGTTGGATGACGATGGATTGCCTCTCATTGGTGTTAAAGTTGAGGAAGGTGACCCAATTGTTGCATACTATGACGATACTTTGGGTAGAACAAAGGTCAAGACGTATCACTCGAGTGAGCCGGCATACATCGAAGAGGTTAAGCTCCTAGGAGATGACTCTGCCGACCAAGAGGCTCAAAATCTTACCATCAAATACAGAGTCACCAGACAACCTTTGATCGGTGATAAATTTTCCTCCAGACACGGTCAAAAGGGTGTTTGCTCGCGTAAATGGCCTACAGTTGACATGCCTTTCTCGGAATCGGGTATTCAACCAGATGTTATCATTAACCCCCATGCTTTCCCATCTCGTATGACAATTGGTATGTTTGTCGAGTCCTTGGCTGGAAAAGGCGGGTGCCTTGCATGGTATGGCGCACGATGCTACCCCTTGGAAATTTAGCGAGAGCGATACTCCAGCAGATTACTTTGGCGAGCAGTTGAAGATTGCAGGATACAACTACCATGGAAATGAACCAATGTACTCTGGTGCCACAGGAGAAGAGCTTAGAGTTGATATTTACATTGGTGTCGTGTACTACCAGAGATTGAGACATATGGTGAACGATAAATTCCAGGTTAGATCAACTGGTCCAGTTAATCCATTGACAGTTGCAACCTGTCAAGGGTCGTAAGAGGAATGGTGGAATTCGTGTTGGTGAGATGGAAAGAGATGCTTTGATCGGTCACGGAACGTCGTATCTTCTCCAGGACAGATTGCTCAATTCGTCTGATTATGCTCAAACTCCAATCTGTCGCTCATGTGGCTCCATGCTAAATACTCAAATGTCTGTTCCTCGTGTTGGATCTATCGCCTCTGTGAGGTGCCGTGGATGTTCCGAGAAGTTGGAGAATTACATCAAGAAGGGTATTTATGTCAATGAAGCTGATATATGGGTGGATGGACACGGTGTCAAGTTTGTCGGTGGTGATGATACGACCAATGTTGCAATTCCTTTCGTCTTGAAATACTTGGATTCCGAGTTGGCTGCCATGGGTATTAAGTTGAGATACAACGTCGAGCCAAACTTGCAATCTTAGCCTACTCTCGATGTGAATTATTCACAACTTTTACCATTATGATGTCTGAGCTGATCAGAAATGAAGGGTTTTTTTTCTGATGTACCAGGTTTGAGGCATTGCAAATTCTTTTGTCACGCCGAGTTCAGTTGGCACAGACACGTCTTTATTGGTATGAGTCATCCAAAAACAGTTGCATATGCTCAATACCTCAAGTGCCCAAAAACAGGGGATGAGTTTTTTTATATATAGATAATGAGGGGCACACATCCTCTTTAGTAAATTTACAATGAATTAGAAGCTTTTGATTAAATCATAGTGTTCGTTATGTGAACGAACAGACCCCTGGATTGCTTTAACTGGCGTGAGTGCCAATTGGGCCCTTACTCTAAAAAAGTCTATTTAAATTCACTACGAGCATCGGGTCGAACAGAGCTTTGTTTTTTTTTTTTTCAACCCTCTTCCCAAAATTACGGGAGAAATTTTTTAATCAGCTTGTCTTATTTTCTGGGTAAGCCGATGTAATGTCATGATTTAGGGCACATTGAAGGATTCAAAAATAAATAAAAGTAAAAATGGATGTGCGAGGATAGATGTGAGCTTGACGAGAAAGAGTTCAAATATTTTCATGGAAGTATTTCCCGATTTAAATACCCAAGTGTCATTTGCTTGGCCTTAGTAAGTAACTAATCCAAAGTGGATGTAAAAATTAGTACCGAGTAAGGCTACATAGTTCTTCAAATATTGTTATGATCAACCCAAAATTAAGAAACACACATAGCATTCCTGAAGCACAAGAAGACATGTAAATACATAAATACAATTTTATTTTAGTTCTATCTTTATTAAACCTATATTAAACAACCTGTAACGAAAAAAAAAACGTCTCAAAAATATATATAAAAAAACTACTTCTTCTTCTCTCTAGTTCCCTTTGGAACTCTAGCGAGCCAGTAGAAGAATACCGTCAAAATCATGTTGATAGCAATAAATGAGATGAAGATACCCCAGTTTCTCCACCTCTCAGAGTAAATTGCATTGACACTAACCAAAAATGTGTCAGTCGAAGAGATTTGGCAAAAGTTGCAACCTGAGGTGGCATCTGGGTTGGTAAGATATCCACCAGCAACCTTCATATAGCCCGCCATATATTGGCCACATGTTTGACCTTGGAAAGGATCAAAGGTAACCAATTCTCTAGGAGTACACTTGACAACGTTCTTGGCCAACCCAGTACTCAACATAGCTTGAATCAAGTAAGTGAAAGGATTACATCTGTACATGAAAATCCAAAAGCGAGGCAAGACATTTGGACCGGCCAAAACACCACAGAAGTTCAAACACATAATGAACATAAGATTTGCCAAGTTGGCAGCGTTTTCCGCCAATTCGTTAAAGGATCCAACAAGTTGACCCAAGGTAGACGAATAAATGTAAAAGGAGATGATGAGAAGATACATCAAGCCTCCACGTTGATGGACGCTATCAGTTGGCACAGCATTTTCGTAGAAACCAAGTGGGTAGTACCAACAGAAGAAAGCAATAGTTCCAATAAGAATTTGGAATGGCACCTCCACTGTGATTTGGGCGGTGATAAAAGCAGCCCAACTGAAAGTTCTGGAAGGAGCTTCTCTGACCTCGTACACCTCTCTCTGCTTCACATAGTATGGCAACATCTGCTGAATCAAGGTGTTCAATGGCATGAAAAACATGAAAATGGAGAACATTTGATTCTGTAAACCTTGGATAGAAGTTCCTGCCTTGAAAAAGGAGAAACCATTGAACAACGAAGAGGAAGCAACCAAGAAGATTTTCGAGTAGATGTAGCCCGGCAGTCTCCAGTATTGCTGGAGGGCTCTCTTTGTGACAAAGTAGTACTGGGCCAAAAATGAAGCAGCGTAAGAAGCCTCATCGCCAGGATTGGTCTCTGCTGGAATCTTTTGAAGCTCATTTTCCATGTATTCCAACTCTTTGTGAACAGCAGCATATTCTTCCGAGTTTCTCCAAACTTCGAAGTAGTCCTGAGTAGCATGTGAACCTGGAGCAGCACCCACAACCTCCAACATCCATTCCGCAGGATTGGCCTCCTTTGGACAAGGGTGAGCACCATTTCTTTCAAAGTAGTCAATCAAGGTTTGAGAGTTCTTACCCAAGTCACCAAAGTAAGCAGTTTTTCCACCCTTTTGCAAAAACAACAAACGGTCAAACTCTTGCATCAAAATAGCAGAGGGTTGATGGATGGTACACAAAATAGCTTGGCCGTGGTCAGCCAATTTTCTCATCAACTTACAGATAGACCAAGCTGTCTGAGAGTCCAAACCGGAAGTTGGTTCATCCAAGAAAAGAAGCAACTTAGGCTTGGCAACCAATTCAACTGCAATTGTCAATCTCTTACGTTGCTCGACGTTCAAACCTTCACCAGCAACACCAATCAATGCATCGGCATAAACGTTCATGTCCAAAAGGTCAATCACGTAATCAACATACTCGTCTTTTTCCTTCTTGGAAACATGCTTTGGCTGTCTCAAGTGAGCAGAAAAAGTCAAGGCTTCACGCACGGTAGAAGTTGGCAAATGGATATCCTGCTGCTGAACGTAACCAATAGTTCTTTGGAAAGAAGCATCCAAAGGTTTACCATCCACCATTCTCGTACCATCTGTCACGACACCAGTGGTAAGACGCTCGGACAAACAGTTCAACAAGGTAGTCTTACCAGCACCAGATGCACCCATCAAAGCAGTAACCTGACCAGGCTTGACCCAACCATCAATTTGATTCAAGATGACCCTGTCTTCGGACTTAATCTTCACACTATAAGTCAAATTTTTCCAGTGGAAAATCTTCTTCTGTGGGGCACCTTTTTCGCTCGAGGAGGAATCAGATCTCTCTTTATAGTTCTCAAGGGTCTCACTAAGATCAAGTTTTTCGTTTGGAAGATTGTTCTCAATGTCGTTTGCCAATGCTTCTCTTGCCTTTGCCTCCTTCTTGACTTTCTTCAAGGAACCACGCAAGTACAACACGAGCTCACCCTTTTGCATGGCACCTTTGTTGAATTCAGTCAAGCCAATGTAAACAATCAAGAAGAAAACAATGTAACCAATGATGATACCAACGTTTCTCCACTTGTGAGAGTTGTAGTACTCGTAAGACACTGCCAAAAACCGAGTTCCTTGCACAATCGAGTCACCTGCAATAGATCCAGCTGCACTGCAAACATTATTTGGCGACGTATTGCTGTTGTAACCTGGACCAGCTGGAATGAACTGACTACAAGTGAACTCACGGTCACTGAACTCGTTCACCATCAAAGACTCAAAAATATAAGACACAGGATTGATGTACTGAATCCATCTCGACCATCCCAACATACTTGGAGTAGGAATGACGAAACCAGTGAAGATCACCATGGCCAACAAGATAACCGTAGCAGGTGTCATAGCTCCAGCCAACGAAGTAGAAACAGCACCCAACGATCTGAAGATATGCGACATGGCTAACGTACAGAGACCACAGCACAACCAGTAGAAAAAGAACCGACCAGGCTCTCTTCTAAAGTTGACCATGAAGTAGAAAGCAAAGTTGAAAATCGTGGACATGGCAAGCTTAGTAGGCAATTCGGAAATGATCGAAGCCAAAGCATCTGCCGATGGCCTGTACAAGGCAAACTTCTTGTGCTTCTCCACAATAGGACGGCCCTCGAACAAAGACATAATTTCCAACAAAGAAGCAAACGCATTGAACAAAACAGCAAAAAACATAGCAGCACCACGGTAGTAGAATTTTCCAGTGGTCGAGTTAAGGTTGTAGAAAACAGACGACAACACCAAACCCATGACACCCTGACCAAAGATCGAAAAGATCGTGATAGACGGATCTCCCTTAATTCTCAAAAAGTTTCTGCCAACAATGTATTTGACTTGCATACCGAAAGAAACAGTGTATGGGGAACGGCTTGGAGAACGCTTTGCTTGTCTGGCGACGTGAGCATTGTGGTATTCTTCGCGGATGTTTCCAGATTCCACCTCCTTGAAATAAGTGTCAATCTTGGAGGTCAACGCAGCATATTCAGGGGAGTTGCGCCAGTGTTCGGAGAATTCAACAGCAGTTCTTGGAACCTTATTTTCAAAGCCTGGACGCACCACTCTCTCCTCTGGGTTGGTCAAGGAAGTCAAAAAGTCAGCGGTGGTTTGACGCTGAGGGCACTCGAAACCCATGTTGATAAAGAACTCCTTGGCCTTGGTGGCCTTACCGAAATAGATCTGGTAACCTTCGTAAAGGACAATTGTGTTATCGAACAAATCATAGGCATCCTGAGAACATTGGTAGATAGCAATCAAAGGGGTGGCATCCAAAATTGCAGCAGAAGTCTTCAAAGCACGGATAAACTCGAGAGCAGTGGCAGCATCCAAACCTCTAGTGGCGTTGTCCCAACATTGGACATTGGCACCAGACAAGGAGGCCTCAGCAATCGACACACGCTTTCTTTCACCACCAGAAACACCACGAATAAAGTCGTTACCAACGTTAGTGTTACGAGTGTGAGACAACCCGTAGGTAGCCATGTACACCGAAGCCATGTGCTTGGCGTATTCTTCTCTTGAAACAGGACCTCTGTTTTCGGGAGTTCTCATGCGTGCAGCAAACTCAAGGGTATCGCCGACAGACAATTGAGGGAAGTGGACATCGGACTCAGCCGAGTAAATCACATCACCACGGTAATTGCTCTCAATTTCACTTGGCGAAAGACCATCGTAAGTGATTTTGGATTCTTTGCCAATGTTAAAACCGTATGTATGCGAAGAAATTGTCTTCAACAATGTCGAACATCCTGAACCAGGACGACCCAAAACAACAGTAAGTTCGCCCGGCTTGAAATAACCATCCATGGTTTTCAAAATATCGAAGTAACGGTCGCTGTTTTTGTTGAGAAAAGAAAGCTGGTCAGTAGCAAGCTTGAAAAGAGCATTTGTTACTGTGGGTTGATAGTCAGACCCGGCAGCGATACCATATGCTCTCAAGTCTCTGTAGGCAAGTCCCAACTTGGAGGGTTTGTAGTAATCAGGATCCGATTCGAATAATTTGCGCATGTTTTTCACCCAAAACTTGGAGTCGAATTTCTCGCTATTAGGGTCCAAGGCTTCGTCAGCATCGGCATAAGGTGCAACACCAGGAACTTCAGACATATGGGTAAGGTACTTCAACAAATCGACAGACGACTTGGTACCGACACTGTCGGCACGGGAGTAAGTTCTGGCCAACTGGCGGATTTCACCTTCAGCATGAGAGTCAAAACCACGATATTCATTGAGAGAAGTTTCTTCGTCAAAGTCTTGCACAGCTTCGGGTACGGGTTCCGGCCCGGTATATTCAGTTCTGGCACTGACAAATTTGTCACCTTCTATGTTGGTGACACTATCTTGCCGAGGATTCATGGCGAGATTGTCAATTGTAAAGTATAGGAGTGGACTAATTTATAGAGACACAAAAAAAAAAGATTTGATGGAATTTACGGCGAAATCGGGGCCTTCTTATGGTGATGGGCAGTTGCGGTCGGCATGCAAAAATTCTGCGAGTATTAGACGCTCCGCATGGCGTATCATGCATTGTTCCGATTGGAAATCTGGGCCAAATGCCAAACAAAAAAGAAAAAAAAATAGATTAGACTGCGAGGAGTGCTCGTATCGTAGAGCCGAGTGCGAGGTTGCGAAGGAGGGAAACTCTTATTTTTAAAGCTTTTCTTGGTATTGTTGTGAATTTCTGGGTTGTCTCTTCCAAGCTCCAAATTTTGAAATCAATTACTAGCGGCTAAAACTTTTTTGAAATAACTATGTGTAAAAAAAAAAAGTCCTGCCTTTCAAGAGATGTTCATCCGTATCACGAGTCGGAAGACGAAAATAACCTATCTTCCGTTGCCGCCTGCATACTTCTCGCATTAGAAAGGGAACTGTTTTCTTTTCTGTAATCGTAAAATACTGCATGGTGCACGGAAATCCGGGTCAGTGGGAGCATTTTTCTCCGAAGGGTTATTTCATTTCACTCAGCCGTTCTGGGGATTGCTGCGAGGGGGGCCCAAGAAGGTCTGACGCCACCCAGTTTCACACAGTGATCGAGGGTGTTACCAACATTCATGAGTCTTCAGTAGTATTAATTATCATATACTTATATAATTCTATTTTTTTTTTCTAACATAATTACTTAGGGACCGAAGTTACTTCCACCACTTTTGTGAATCAATGAAAGAAGAATATTCGGAATGGAATTGTCATGGGCTGATTAGGAATAGTTTGATATTAAGAAAGTTTAGGAATGCGACTGCAACTGGTCAAACAAGCTCGGCCTGGGGTTCGGACAAAAAGTAATTGCGGCGTGGGTTGCTTGCCCGTCGGGGTTTCGGAGGGAGGGGATCCCGGAAGAAGAAAGGTTCCGGAGTGTGGATTACAAATGCACCCCCACCCTCATGGGAGCGCGCCTGGGTGAATGCCCAATCCGTCTCTTCTCCGCGGGGGCCGTTCATGAAGTCCCGTTCATGGTGACCCAAACGAGCCATTGTGCAGCCCCGTCTGTTGGCCGAAGTCAGAACCATGGTTAGTGAAAACATAAGCGGTGAATTTACATACTTCGGGATTATATTTAGGGATTTGATTTTTTTAGATTTGGCTTCTACAGCGAGAAACTCGATCTATGGTATAAGTTTCGAATGATTTGTCTGATTTGAGACATATTTACTTGTGGAGTGAAGTATTTGGTGGTGCGAAATCGCCTTCACTCTCGGGTGGTTATATAGAATTACGTTCCAACCCCAAACAAACGCGAGCTTTCGTACCACCACCGCGCGGGAGGTGCCAGTTTCGAAATTCGCATTGCACGTGACCATGCACGTGACCATATCAAAACAAAGCGATCGCTATTGATCCATAACCGTAGATAGATTAAATCATATAACACAAACAAAATAACACAAACCTTATAAGACAAACCCAATACCAAGATGGGGTTTGACGAATCAAGTATTCTTAAATTCGTGGAGGGTATAGCGAATGTACCGGGCGAAACGCTGTTGACTTGGACCAACCGGTCAGACACCGAAAGGCATCTTGCAGCGTCCTTCGTCACGTCTCTACAGCCCGATGCCCTTTACGTGATTGTGCAAGACAAATCCATACAAATCGTCTCGGATTTAACAAATACCCCTTCGGAATTTGATTTATTGATAGTTATGATCAAACAAGCGGGCGTACTTCTGGAGAAAGCTCCCCTCATTGCCCAGATTCACGTGATCAACATCCCTGGTCCTGGTAAATCTTCAAATCCAGATGAAACTTCAGTATCAACGGAAGAATCCACTACAAACGACGACTCAGCTCTAGCCGCTGGAAGTGACGCTCAAAGAGATTCGTATGGACAAATAATGAACCTTGTTTCCTTGGCCATCACCCCTTATTTCGATTTCATTGCCCAGAACGAAGCTTCCGACACTCCATCCGCGTCACTTTCCGTAGCAAAAAAGAAATTCAGCGAATTAGCACTTTCCTTGAGACACCTCCAACATCGCATCCATGTGCCAGAGCTTCTCAATTCGGTTCCTCAGCATATTCGGCAGGTATTATCCGACCCGGAGTCTCCTCATGATCCGGCTATCGTGTCGAATTCAGAACTCTTGAATGACCTCACTAAGATAGTCAATTCTTGGATTCAGCAGATCCAGGCGGTGTCAAATATGTCCAAGTCAGTTTCGGAGGGAAACTCCATTCAGGATGAAGTTCACTTTTGGTCTGTCTTGGAAGCCACGCTCATCTCACTTCGTGAACAAACACTTCAACCAGACGTGCAATGCGCCATCGAGATTCTTAATTCTGCAAAGCGATTCCAGGTAACTCTTGCGTTCCAAAATAATCTTGGTATTTCAGAACTGTTGGAGGAAACCAGGTCTTACAACGAACTCTTGAAGGATCTTCCAATAGCAGATCTCACAGTCACCAAAGATAACATCAAAGAGGGCCCAAAGAGCATCGAGAACTTAGAATCAACCATCGTGATTTTATTCAGTCACCTAAAAAAGTGGAAGGGTCTGAATTCTTTGAAGTTGACAAGAATGATCTCTTTAGTGGAACTCTTGCTCGAAGAGATTGCTAAAAAAGTCTCTCGCTTATTAGTATCTTTGGATTTAGTGGGTATTATGTACACAAAGTTCTCGATGATTTGCACTGAGCACGTCCATCAACTTTTTCAGACTATCGAAACCAATGTCAAATTCATGGTGAACATAATCCGAGAGCTTATGAGAAAAAGGCAGGAAAAATTCATGGTTATCAAAATCGAAATGCCCCTCTTGACATTGATCAAAGAAGAGGTGGAAAATCTAAAGTCTTTGAGAAAGAAACACGAGGATCTTCTCCAGGCCTTAACATGTTTGGAAGGAGCTGATGGACAGATTCAGCACATTACGTTGGCTTATAGTAAGCAGATTGCACCATCGAGCCCGTTTGATTTTTCTAAACAGGGAACGTCATTGTGGGAAACTAATCAGCAATTGTACACCGATGCTTTCACCAAAGTTCTGGAGAATACGAGTGTGATCCTTAACCGAAAGTTCGAGCAGTGTGAAAGCTTCAGCGAATATCTATGCTTGTTTGATAAACTCCTGGGCGATGCAACGACAGAATCTTCTGCCTTTATCCTTCTGTTCATTGAAGATAGACACAAGCTCAATATATTGGACGTAGCATCGTCTGATATCGATAATTTACTTAGTCTCTCATATTTGATGATTGACGAACTTTCCAAGAAACTGAAAGATGAATCTATCTACGCCTCACTTTTATGGGAACTATCTTTCAAAGCTAAAGCGGATTTTTATCTCGATAATCTCAGAAAGCTTTTGGGAGAAAATTGGAACGGATACTCAGTTGGGTCTAAAATCGAATCCAAGCTTGAATCTTATTTTCAAAAGGTGAATATCGACGGCCTCTTACAGAAATGGGTCGAAAATTCCATTTCAATCGCCAAAAGTACGCATGCTGCAGGAAATGTGCTTGAGATTAGCCAGCCGGCTGATAAAAGTCCTATGAAGCTTATTGTTAATGCCAATCCTGATATGAAATTTTTGATACAACAAGCGGAGAGTCTTTTGAATTTTGGATTTGAAGTGCCCTCCACCTTACACGCACAGCTTGATCGTCAAAAGGCAATCCAACCAATTATATACTCTCTTCACGAACATACGGATCTTCTAGAAGACATCATTCTAGGTGTTTGCAATGAAAGTGAACATGGAATCAAATTTGGATTTCTTATTGAAGAGCAAAAACGCAAGATTTTTGCTCTATTAAAGACTGTTCTGAGAGTATCTTGGTCTCTGATCATGCTGGAGGTTAATCTCCAAGATAGTGAAGATGCTTTTCAGGAAGCTATGCGAATGGAAACTTCAGGGTTGAAGCACATTAGTCTTCTTCAAGAGAATATTCACAAACTTCATTCTCAAATCAATGTGATACATAACATTTATGACAGGTTGTACAACATTCATATACCCCTGCTCGCATCTTGCGAATATAGGGCCGAAGAGGTGGCGAACGTGACATCGAAAATACAGGAGGACGTGAACACAATAGTCAGAGCAGACTTCTGCAATTTGAACTATTTTTTGGCCATTATAAATCAAGATATTGCAAAAGCTGTCACCGAAAAGTGTCAAAGAGAACTTTTTTCTCTATCAAGTCTCATTGCTGGAAGGCCTGTCACCGACGCAGATCTTGAAAAACTTACTCCTCGCACACACACAATTTTGTTTGAAAATGGATCCTTTCTGGTAGTGCCACCCCTTGAAAGTTCCAAGATGGCTTGGGTCGAATGTGTAAACCGCACGTTAAAGCTCACGGAAAATTTGGATTTAGTTTCCGTCAGTGGCGGAACCGAATTTTTTATGCCCGACGACTCAGCCTACTTACTGTCTGCAATTATGGAAGTGATGTCAACCGCGGAAAATACCTATATCAAAGCCGGCGAGTACTTTCTGAAATGGTTTTCTTTGCAAAGGATCTTTTCCCAAGAAGCTCAGCTAGAAGAGGTTCTCTTTCCGTGCGATATGCTGCCTGAAAGCTGCTTGGATACGGTTGAGGAAATCCTCAAATTGAAGGAAATTTTCCGTAATCAAGATGGGATTTTCCGGGTCAATGAAGTAATGTCAATTTCGTTTTTGGGCATTGAGTCTCTCGTGACAAAGAGATTTTCAAATGTCCAGAAGAAGCTATTGGAGATACTTGCACAACGACTGCAGAGAATCGGTAAAATCTGTTCTGATGATTTGACGGCTGCGCAAAGATCACTTCTAGTTGATTTGAATTTCGAAGGGAGTGAACTTTCTGTTTTAGCTTCAGTCGGCGAGGTATACTCGATCAAGTCAAAATTACTGAATTGGACTGAAACCACTAAATCGCTTGCTCGTTGCCAGCTGTACTTATACCGACAAAATGTATCTGCAACAACAAATAGGGTTTATGTGGAGCAACTTGAGGGTCAGATTTCAAATGTGACAAGCTTACTTTCAAAAAGCCTCGAGAATATATCATCAAACTTCGACTCTTTGATTTTGAAACTCAAATCTCAGTGGACTGGTGTCGAGAAGGCTTTGACAAAACTAGGTGAAGATTGGAGGGAGAACAAGCCAATCTCGGCTGCTTTGGAGCCCCCTTCTGCTTTGGCCGTGATCGCGAGATACAAGTCAAAAGCCAAAGGCCTTAAGGCTCAAACAAAATCCTTACTTGAAATTTCCGACTCGATGGAGATTGATCTAGAAACTAAAGAATCCCTAGAGCTTTTAGAGGAAGACATCGATGAGCTAAAGATGGTTTGGACTACTATACAAGATTTGTGGGATACTCTAGAGGTGATCAAGAGACAAAGATGGGGCGAGGTCCATGTCAGAGCTATAAAACAAGAACTCGAAAGTATTGTTACTCAAAGCAACGATTGCTCAATTGCGGTACGTCAATATTCAGCCTTTAGCTCTCTTCAAACCACGATCAAAGAGTGCCTTAGAAAAATTCCTTTTTTATCTGAGTTGAAAAGTGATGCCATGAAGGAACGGCACTGGGAGCAAATTTTTACTATGGTGGGAGTGAAGCGCCAGGGGAATGAAGCAATACTCGTACGAGATGTTTTGGAGATAAATTTCTCAATGAATGAAGCTGTTATTCGTAATATTCTAGAGAAGGCAAACGGCGAGCAGTTGGTCCAAGAAAGTCTCGAGGCGATCAGAGAAGAATGGGCAAGTATCACTTTCGAAACCTTCAGTCATGGTGGAAAATGCCGCTTGATTAAAAATTGGAGTTTTTTATTTGACCAGTGTTCCACAAATCTTGGGACTCTTGCCAGTATAAAAAATTCTATGTTTCACGGGCAATTCGAAAGAGAAAGAGATGAGCTTGAGAGTAAGTTGAATGACCTCACTAGTCTCTTAAATACTTGGGTTGAGGTGCAGAGGCAATGGGTTTATTTGGATGGCGTTTTTGGATCAAACAGTGAGATCAAAGCTTCACTTCCTCTTGAATCATCTCGATTTGGTAACATATCTTTCGAGTATTTATCTCTCCTCAAGAGGGTGAGCAGTTTTAATCTCGTTATTGACGTGCTTTCCATAAAAGGTCTCCCCAAAACTATGAAAAAATTATCTGATTCTTTAACAAGAACCGTGAGGGGGTTGACTGACTTCCTCGACAAACAAAGAGACCGTTTCTCAAGATTCTTCTTTATTGGAAATGAAGATTTATTGGAGCTTTTAGGCAGCGACAACAACGAGTCGCAGATTAATAAGCACATAAAGAGAATGTTTCCAGGAATTGCCTCACTCTCTTTAGATCGAGAGACTTCCCAAATTTTGGCAGTGGCAAGTCCCCAAGGAGAGGTGATCGAGCTTGATACCCCAGTTTCTTTGATAAAAAATCGGTCTTTGGCCCAATGGTTGAGCGTTCTTGAAACAGAGATTAAACTCACAATGTCTACTCGAATTTGCCAAGCTGTGAAAGAGGTTGATGAGATGTGCCTGGTTGGAAAGTCATTAAGTGAAAATTTACTTGAGCAGATTATCAACCGCATTCCACACCAGGTGCTAATTGTGGCATTCCAGGTTCATTTCACATCAAGGGTTCAGAGTGCTCTCGATTCCGGAAATTTTGATGATATTAACACATTCTATTCGTCCTTGATGTCGAAGTTGACCAATTTGGCCTCTTTATCGGATGAGACTATTTTCTTGAGCAAGGTAAGGTGCCTTATAATCGAGAGTTTACACCATCGTGAAGTGGTTGAGAATTTGGCCAATGCTGATTCATCTCAGAGAATATCCATTTGGAACTCGGAGCAGTTGTTTTACTGTCAGCCAAATGAAGAAGATCCCCTCAAGAAGATTTATATCAAACAAGGTCGGTTCGAATTCTCGTACGGTTTTGAATACTTGGGGGTCATGGAGCGCTTGGCAATCACGCCCCTTGTCAACAAATGTTTCCTAGCAATGACGCAAGCTTTGGCTCAGAAGTTAGGGGGATCTCCATTTGGTCCAGCTGGAACCGGAAAAACCGAGTGTGTGAAGGCCCTCGGTCAGAATTTAGGAAGAATGGTCTTGGTATTCTGTTGTGACGAGTCCTTTGATTTCCAATCAATGGGTAGAATCTTATTGGGTATATGTAAAGTCGGGTGCTGGGGATGCTTCGACGAGTTCAACAGACTCGAGCAAAAAATTTTGAGTTCTCTTTCCACTCAAATTGAACGCATAGAATCCGCTTTACAACTTTCCGACACAGTTATTGTTTCTGAAAAAGAAATCTCCGTCAACCAAGAAACCGGTATTTTTGTCACAATGAATCCGGATTACGTGGGTAGAAATGAATTGCCAGAAAACTTGAAAAAGTTATTCCGTGGCTTCGCGATGAACCAACCAGACAAAGAGAGAATAGCAGAAGTTATCTTGACATCACATGGCTTCACTCATTCCAAGGAATTGTCTAATATTTTGATTCCATTCTTCCTGCGGCTTCAATCAGTTATGAGTTCTCAATCTCACTATGATTTTGGCTTGAGGGCATTGAAGAGCATATTGAACAAAGCTGGAGATATAAGGAAGGCAAAGACAGTCAAATCTGACAGCTTGGATGTGAAGTCTTTTGAAATCTCCATTCTACTGAAATCATTGATCGAAACCATAGGCCCCAAGCTTGTCAAGGAGGATGAAATTGTTTTTGAGAAGATACTCAAGGAATTCCATTTTGCTGTGAACTCTACACTGGAAGAGGACACCAAGTTTTTACTTGAGCTTAACAAGCATGCAATATCCAAGGGATTGGAAGTCACAACAGAGTTTTCTCGCAAGGCTCTTCAAGTTTATCAAATCCAACAATCACACCATGGTTTTATGCTTGTGGGCCTTTCAGGAAGTGGAAAATCTACTGTGATGGACCTGGTGCTCCACACTTTAAGTGCAATTGAAGGGGCTCCTTTTCAGAAATACACTATTGACAGCAAAGTGTTGACCAAAGACAATCTTTATGGTACCTTAGATCCCATTACAAGAGACTGGACCGACGGATTGCTTACGAAGATTATTAGAAATGTTTCCGCAAATTTGAAAGGGGAATTGGAACGTCGTACTTGGATTGTTTTCGATGGAGATATTGACCCTGAATGGGCAGAGAACCTTAATAGTTTGCTTGACGATAACAAACTCTTGACACTTCCCAATGGTGAAAGGCTTGAATTGCCTTCCAACGTGAGAATTGTATTTGAAGTCCTGAACCTTGACTATGCTACACCTGCTACTGTGAGTAGATGTGCTATGATTTGGTTTGATATCTCCCTTGTTACTATTGGATCCCTCTGGAACCAACATATTCATCATCTTACACAGTCATTTGATGAGATCTCGGAGCTGGAAAATTGGGTAGAAACAACGAAGAAACAAAACTTATTGAAGGATATCGCCGAGATCCTCACAAACTTCTGCTTGGAGCCATTGATAGAAGAAACTTTTAAGTTCGCTTCCAATCTTTCTCATATCATGGAAATGGGTCCACATCGTATGTTGACTGCGCTTTTCGTCTACTTCAGAATTCACGTATCTGATTTATTAGCTCATCAGTTCCGATGCAGCAATTGAGAACCTTGAGGTCTTTGTTTCCAAGGCACTTGTCTTATCAAGTATTTGGGCGTTTTCTGGAGATTGTACTTTTGATGATAAAGAAAAATTGAGAAAATTCATTGAAAAATTGGAGCCATTCACCAATTTGGATATCCCAAGCAATGTTTCACAATGCAAGATATCATATCCAAGTTTTGAGTGGGACACATGGTCGAGATTCGTTGAGCTTATTGACCTTGAGCCACACCAAGTATTGGACCCAGGCACAATTGTCCCCACCGTGGATACGGTCATGCACGAGTCATTGATTCATGGTATTATAAACAAGCATTCCCCATTAATACTTTGTGGACCACCGGGGTCAGGTAAGACGATGACGTTCCTCAAGGCGCTCAGAAGCTCGTCCAATCTTGAGTTAATATCATTGAACTTTTCGAAAGATACAACTCCCGAAGCTCTCCTAAGTACTTTGGAACAGCATTGCGAGTACAAAATTACCAACCGAGGCTTAGAGTTGAGCCCTAAAGTCGAGGGGAAATGGGCCGTTGTGTTCTGTGATGAAATCAATCTACCTTCGGTGGACAAGTTCGGAACCCAACGCGTGATTTCGTTTATGAGGCAGTTGGTGGAACGTACAGGATTTTGGAGACCAAGTGACCTTTCTTGGGTCACTTTGCGTAATATTCAATTTGTGGGTGCCTGTAACGATCCCAATGATCCGGGCAGGAATAAATTGACGGAGCGGTTTATGCGTCATGTGACTTTGGTGATGGTCGACTACCCCGGGCCAGTGGCTCTCAGGCAAATTTACACAACTTTCAACAAGGCCTCGTTAAAGTGTGCACCAACTATCCGATCATTCTCGGACGCTCTAACGAATTCAATGATTGAAGTTTACGAGGAAACTAGATCATTTTTGACGGCGAGAAAAAGCAGAGCCATTACATTTATTCACCCAGAGAGTTAACCAGATGGTGCCGAGGAATACTAGAAACAGTTATGAGTGTGTCTTACTCGAGTCTTTCTGAGCTCATTCGCCTCTGGTTTCACGAAGGTTTGCGACTTTTCTATGATAGGCTTGTTACAAACGACGAAAGGGTTTGGTGCAGAGACTTATTCTGGAACACGGCGGCGAAAAACTTCCCAAACCTGAATTTGGAAACTACACTTAAGGGACCAGTGCTTTATTCTACCTGGCTCACAGGTGAGTATGAATCTGTATCGGAGGATGCATTAGCCGTGTTTGTCAGAGAAAGGTTGAGGGTGTTCAGCGAGGAAGAAATGGAATACAACTTGATCTTATTTGAAGACTTACTAGATCACGCACTAAGAATCGACAGAGTGTTAAGACAACACCAGGGACATATGATTTTGGTGGGTCCAAGCACCAGTGGAAAGACCTGTTTGACAAAGTTTGTGACGTGGATGAATGGTATGAAACTCGTGCAATTGAAAGTTCACTCTGACTTTACGATTTCTGAATTCGAAAGCTCTCTCCGCGAAGTATTGACATGCTGTGCTAGGGGTGAACTGATTTGTTATTTGATCGACGAGTCCAGTATATTGGATGCTTCTTTCATTGAAAGAATGAATTCCTTATTGGCCAATTCTGAGATACCCGGACTATTTGAAGGCGAGGATTTGGAAAATTTGATTAAATTGTGTGCTTCTGAGGCTTCTGCGCGTGGCCTTATATTGGATACTGCCGACGAAGTTTATGAGTGGTTCACGGGTCAAATTTCCGAAAACCTTCATGTAATCTTTACGATGAGTGAGTTACAAAACGAAAACACCCCGCAGATTAATTCTTCTCCTGCGCTTTTCAATAGGTGTGTTATGAGTTGGATGGGTGATTGGTCAGATGTTTCTCTCAAAAAGGTCACCGAATCGATGATGCATGAAATTCCGTTGGACCAGTCCAATTTCACTGTTCCGGAAAATTTTATTCCATACATGACAGGAGAACTTTCGACATTCAGAGAGGTTGTTGTGGATATCTTTGTGTATATCCATCGGTCCAATTCTCGCGTCAATTCACAAGTGGTGCCCAAGCAATTCCTCGATTTTATTAATCTTTTCAAGAACTTATTCTTGAGGGGCCAAAATGATCTAGAGGAGAACCAGAGACATACTAATATTGGTCTCGATAAATTGCGTGAGACAGTACTTGAAGTGAGTCAGATGAAGAAAGTTTTATCTGCCAAACAGGCGAACTTGAAAATTAAAGACGAAGAAGCCCGAAACATGCTCAATCAAATGATCCTGGATCAGAATGAGTCAGAAAGAAAGAGAGAATTTTCTGTGGCCACAAAGGCCGAACTAGAAAAGCAAGAAGTTGAGATTCAAACCCGGCGAAAAATTGTCATGGAAGATCTTGAGCTTGCAGAACCAGCCGTGCTTGAGGCCCAGAGGGGCGTGCAAAATATCAAGAAGCAACATTTGACAGAATTGAGAAGTATGTCCAATCCGCCAGCATCTATAAAGTTGGCCATGGAGTCCGTCTGTGTGCTTCTTGGATATCAAGTCTCTACCTGGAGAGATGTTCAGCTAGTTGTCCGCCAAGATGACTTCATTGCGAAAATAGTTACTTTTGATAACGAGAAGCAATTGCTGCCAGAGTTGAGAACATACATGGAAGAAGTCTATCTTTCACGGCCAGATTATAACTATGAAACTATTCACAGAGCAAGTAAAGCCTGTGGTCCACTTCTTCAATGGGTCATCGCCCAGATTAAATACTCTGAGATTTTGGTGAAAATTGGACCACTCAAAGAGCAAGTTGCGGCCTTGGAGATGTATGCAAATAGATCCAAAGCCAAGCTTACGGCAATTGGTGAAATGATCATCGATTTGGAGCAAAGCATCGAGAAATATAAAAACGACTACAGCGAAGTCATTCGAGAGGCCGAGAAGATCAAGACAGAAATGAGTGATATCGAGCAAAAAGTCGTTCGCAGTATGAAACTTATCGAAAACTTGACCAAAGAGCGCCAGAGATGGCAAGAAAGTACCAAAAGCTTCCAGCAAGAGAGGGAGCGCTTGGTGGGAAACTCAATCCTTGGATCCGCTTTTTCTATTTACTGTGGTAACCTAAATCAAAGACAAAGGCAAGATCTAATCACTCAGTGGAAGACGAGGCTCGATGAATGTCATATTCGATTCGAGATATCAATGGATCTTGCGTCTTTGTTGGCCACAAATGCCGAAAAAATTACTTGGTCGAAAAGCGGCTTACCAGAAGATGACTTATTTATCCAAAACTTTGCCATCAAAAATCAAAGTGAATTTCCACTCATTATTGATCCAACAGGTGATATTCTCCCCGTTTTGAAGGAGTCACTAAACGAAAAGTTGGTCACATCGAGCTTCTTAAGTGATTCCTTCACAAAAACAGTGGAGGATGCCTTGAGATTTGGAGGTACGGTGTTAATCCAAAATGCGGAACTCTATAATCCCATTCTAGATTCCATTTTGCGGAAAGATGTGACGCATAACGGTGGCAGAAAAATCATTCAATTTGGGTCCAAGTCTTTGATTCTTCTGGAGCAGTTTAGATTGATTTTATACACGCGTGATTCACGCATCAAGGTATCACCATTTTTGAGATCACGAACTGCCCTTCTTAATTTCACAATTACAAGGAGCAATCTTGAAAACCGTGTTTTGAACGTTTCCCTTGAGCATTTCAATCCTGACTTGGAACAAAAGCGAGTGGAATTGGGTGCTTTACAGAGTGAATACAATTATCGCTTGCTTAAGCTTAGAAAGTTACTTCTTTCTACTTTGAACGAAATAAGTGGAACCTTCCTCGATAACGATGATATCATCGATTCTTTGGAACAGATGGAAACCGAGTCTTCGAGTATTGATGCGAAGATGGCAGAAAGCGTGGAGGTGATGACTTCGGTCAATGAGGTGAGACGCTATTTCAAGGAGATAGCATCTCATCTGAAAAACATCTTCGAGATTGTTATGTCTCTTGGTGAAAGCAACCGTTTCTACAATTTTTCGTTCTCGGGATTCATAAATATATTCAAGAAGGTTCTTTTAGAAGTTGGCGCGTCTTCCAAGCTTGAAGAAATTATACTGATGCTATATGGAATGGTATACCGGCTCTTCTGCCCAACCCTTCGAAAGTCAGACAAGTTATTGTTTCATTTGTCCCTTGCTGTGTCTTATCACAGCATAAAGTTCGGACCCGAAGTTAAAGATGCTCTTTTAAAGCTATTGAGAATCACCCCTGTTGGTCAATCTCTGCTGTCACCTGGTTCACATTTAGAGTGGTGTCTCACGGAAAAGGAACAAGAGAATTTCATTGAAAATTGGGATAATATTTCAAAGAGTCACAAGGATGAGGAGGACTTCAAGGTAGTTTCCAAATTTGCTGAGCAATCCCTTGGAGTCCAGAGCCTCAAAAATAAGTACTTTGCTCTTGAAGAATATTGTTCCACTGCACTTGGCGGATGCCCTCCAAGTGAACTTCAAATGGTGGATTGGATAGAGCAGACTAGTGGCCCACGCATCTTTTCAACTTCAGAGAACTATGATGTGACGTTCCAAATAAAGGAGAATGCTAAATTAGCCAAAATGGAACTCGCGAAGGTCTCAATGGGTGCCAAGGAAGGTATTAAAGCGGCCAACGAAGCGTTGAATAGCGGTATGAATAATGGGCTGTGGGTGTTGATTCAAAATGTGCAAATGTCGCCTGATTGGCTCACTCATTTGAAGGCGACGTTACAAGGTAAAGCAGCTCGAGATGGGTTTAGGCTATTCTTGACTTGTTCTTTGGACGCCAGCAATATTCCGAATGAACTTATTGGCATATCAAGTGTGTTCACCACGGAAATCCAACCGCAGTGGAAAACCATGTTGCTTAATACGTTTGATGCGTTGGCCACTCTGATGATATCTGTTCCAGAATTACACGTGTACTTCCTTTTGAGTTGGTACCACACAACAATTCAAGAGAGATTGAAGTACGTGCCCATTTCATTCCTAAAGAGTTACGACATCAACGAGGCGGACGTTATAGCTGCAGGGTTTATGATTCAAAGGATATTTGATGGTGTGAAATCCACGCCAAAGACAAGAAATGACATTTCATGGACAGAAATAGCTTACCGGGTGGGAGAGATTATTTATGGAGGTAAGATTTCGGAAGAAAAGGATTCACGGTATTGTGTTGAGCTCGCGCAGCAGATATTCCATGTGGATTCCCATAAACAGAGCTTCAACTTGATCAAGAACGAAGTCACCGACAGGACCGGGATGAAGCTATCAGTCCCTGAAGCTTCTACGATCAGTGAGTATAAGAGTTGGATTGCAGGACTACCCGAAGTGATTCCATTGGAATGGCTCGGGCTTGAGAGCGGGGTAAGCGACAAGGCAAGAGAAGAGGAGGCCCAGATAGTGTGTGAGCGAACATTCAAGTTGTTACAGAGGGCCATTTAAAACCACACGAAGCGGAAGTGTATTGAACAAGAGATTTTATCGTATCTAGACCTGTAGTCTTTTGATTCTGTATTTGATGAAGGGAAATGTTGACGAAAAATCACCCACCATTGTTGAAAATAAACATCAACATTACTCTACACTGTAAATCCAATGATGCTTCTAATTAAGAGTTATACACATAGTACACGCATTTACTCGTCATCCTCCTCCAAGGTTTGAGCAGCGATACGGTCCAAATCTCTTTGACCGTTCTCGGAGATTCTTCTTCCGCCCTTTGGAGAAATCTCAAGGACACCAATCTTCTCCAAAGCTTGGACAACCTTTCTGTTGACAGAGCCGGAAGCGTCGGCGTGCTTGTGTGGTCTGAAACCTCTGTTGATAGCACCACCGTACAACTTGTTCAACTTACCGACACCAACGGACTTTCTCAAGTACACGTGTCTGGCAGCAGAAGCAGCTCTCTTGTAGAACCAAGTCTCGGACTCTTGTGGAGGCAACTCGTTACCGGCAGAGGTCTTAACAAGTTCAACGTAACCTGGAACCTCCAACTTACCTTGACGTTGCAAGAACTGGGCGTAAGCGTTGATAAAGTCTTGAGCTGGAACGTCTCTGTGAATGTTAGTACTGGGTTGGGGAATCAAATTTGGGGATTCATTCCACCATGGATGATAGCTCTGTGAGAATTGGATGGGGTGACTGTTTTAGTTGGGATTATAGATTTGAGGAAAAACAAGCTGGTGTGCGTTCTGGAGGGGAGTGAAAAATTCCCTCATCGGTGAAGCGGCATTTAATTTATTCCCATAGGGATATCTGGGCGGTGGGATTAGGCCTTTGGGGTCTGATATTTATATCTTTGGGGTCTGATCTATCTGAATTGACCCTTGGAACTTGGCCGGGATTATGGGTGCATGGGCGATGCCACTCCAATGGAGCTTTTCAGCATTTTGACAATAATTTAACACAAGGGCGGTGTGGTGGGGGTGCTAGGAAAACCCAGAGAGCTTGTATCATCAACGGTGATTGTGTGAACACATACTTGACGGTAACACCTGGCATCTTGTTGATGTATTATGGAGAGTATGAGCACGATATAAAATTTTCTTTCGAAATTCTGTTAGAGCGTGAGAATTTTCTGGCCCTGCATGAGATACCCACGCGAACGGAGAGCAGTCACGGCGGTCACGTGACGCGCGAGCAGACGCCAATGAACAAAATAATTCAAAAAAAAAAAAAAAAAAAAAAATTATCAAAGGTGGCCGCGTCAGTCTACATCGGGCGTGTTGCCTACAGGACACACAATTGTATTGGTTGTGGTTGGGCAGCTTTATACACCCAAGTAATGTTTTGTATATGGAGAATATTTTGATTTTTAGAGGTTGGATGTGTTCAGCATAGGTGCGGGGCTATATCTATTGGTCGGCTTTTTTCTGATCTTATTTGCTGGTGTTTTTGCCCGTACTTTACTTTACGCTTTTGGCTACACGGAAGATTGCGTAGTGATGGAGATCTTAATTGGAACGGCTGAATCAATGACATCAAGGGATAAGTGTGTAAATGAGACGACCTGAGTGGGACTAAAGAATGTTAGGAGTGTTTTTTTTTTTTTTTTTTTTTTTTTTTTTTGCCACTTTCGAACGATAACTGCCCCTGGCCTCGTTATACCCCTCGAGACTATCATTATAGCCAACCCTTAACGGTGGGTGGAAGGCACACTGTTCATTGGGAGATTCGTAAGATACGCTAGAACACCTCAAAAATCACTTGAGGCGCTGGTAGGCAAACAATGAAAGAAAATATGCAACAATTAAATTTCTGTGGTTATTTATTTCAACATCCCTTCGTTGGAGAGAGTTTCGGCCCACCACTGGGGATAATTGCCCGTGTTCGTTTTATGGTCTAGATATATTAATGGAAAGCAATACTGTAATGCACACAGACAAAAATCGCTTTATTACCGTGGTATTCAATCGGCCAATGTCCAACTTTCTTCATTTGGGTTACCACGGCATTTGTGGTCCCGTTGGCAATATTTCGGAGACCACTGGTTACATCACGAGAATGATACTCATTAGAAATTCCGACCAATGGAGCGATTCTGCTTGTCGGATCGAGTTTACCGTTTTGCCTGCTTTGGCTATGATGATTTTAATTATAGAAAATCATGTTTGGTAAATATAAAAGTGTTTATCTTTTTTTTGTGTTACTTATGTTCAAGCTTGGACCTTGATTATTTCTCTCGTATAGACTAATGAGATGTGCCCAAAGTAAAAATAGAGCAATGATTTGGTAAGGTTCGGCACGTCTTGGCCAAGTAATAGTGATTTCGCCGAAAAACCATTTCCCTAATTCTCGCCACACTTCTAGCGCTGGTTGGGGTTAGAGTGGGTCAGTGCTAATAAAGACTTCTGTCTGAGAAAACTGGGCCCAAAAGAATTAGGAGACTGTTTTATAAATTTACCACCTACATGATTGGATTTGCTCTTGTAATTAGGAAAGTTTTCCGTCTTGACCCCCAATCAACAATAGGCCGTCATGATTTAAAAATGTAGATTTGGCCAAAGGCACCATAGATCCACAGTTCAACTTTGGGTAGAATTACTCTAATCAGAAAATAATAATAAGGATAATGATAATAATATGACAATTGTATATTCGGTAAATTAGACTTATCGTTTGAAAATTTCGTTTCATAGTTTTCCTATGAATTTTGTTTCAATACAGGGGAGATTAGTGTTTTTTCCGTAAATTTTATCCATAGTAGATTAGTCTCATGGGTCACCTATGGGAAAGGCACCTGGTCCAGTTACTTTCCCTTTCATGTTAATATCTGCAATATGAAGGTTTTGAGAACTCCCATAAACGTCCGCTTCGACGGACGCGAGATTCCAAGGTATATTGACTGCTTATATTCCATTGAAATGTGCTTTCCTTTCGTGAATCGAGGCCATATTAATACTGAAAGGAAACCAGACTGATTTTTCCATGTGTGGGTTCTGTAATATCCCATTTGCCTAGATTAACCTTTCATTTGATAAATTTCGCCAAAGTTTGACCACATTCCACGAAAGTAGAAAAAAAAACACAAAAAAATGTCTTTAAAAACTTTGACATCGAGCGGGTCGAATTTCTTGAGCCATGAATATATTAATTATTCTTTTTTCTGAGCCTCCATGACCTTGGAAGCAATAGTGTGAACCCTATCGGACTATTGCGTAAAATTACTACGTCGCGTTTATTAGTTCAAATAATCTGAGGAGTATCCTGATATGTTTACAGTTTACTGGATATCGAATCTTGATCGGAAAAAATCTTCCTGAGAATAAATCTTCTCAAAATAGTCTAGCCCTTGCTTTGCATAAAGATCAGCATGTTCTATGGGGTCATTCCGAGCCCATGCTCAGACTTCCGCTCCATGTGGAGGTACTGAGGAAGCGAGCCGAACGTGGGAATTTGACCATTTGGAGGAGTCTTCAAATTGAGGAAGTGTAGTCTGTGGCCAGAAGTCTGCGATATTGAAAGGAAAACAAAAACTCAACTATAGACATCCACAAGTAAATGAGACTTTTGACAGTTAAAAATGGGAAAAGACGTGGCTATGGTGTCACCCTGACGGCCCAGTCGGTTGGCTAACACACTATCTCCTATGGGCACCCGTAGCATTTCTATGCAATGGGCAAGCACCAAATCTCGGAGCATCAGTGAAGCATCCACAAGGACTCTGTTTTAATAATGCGTTCTCCGTTTTCTGATTATCCGTTTTGGGCGTAGAAGGCTCGCAACAAGCTCGTGAGTAAAAATGACTATTACAGGTCTACATCGATCGCCATCCCTCTGAGCCCTTCAAGGTGCGAGTACCTAGACATACAAGGATCCCTTTAAAGCGGATGAGCTCGTGCTTTGAAGCTTATTCAGCCTATGAAGGTAGTGCATCAAGAGATAAACCATGGCCTGTCTTAATAAATCTTCAATGAGTGCAGCTAGATACTGAATTAAAGCATTTTTTTTTTACTTAAAACGAAGTTGGCACTATCGAGAAAACAAACATCAAAGCCAAGCTCATGACCATGGCATATATCCTTGCAGAATTTCCGCAATCCCCCTAACAAACCAATTCACCATTCTACCCTCTCTTTATGACTACCCAAATTCAAATTGTGCCATCAGTCTTGATGGAGACGTTTGCAAAATATCATCTTTTGCAGCCATGCCAAATGACCGAAATGACACTGGTGTTCTTCCAAACTCCCACTCACGTTTCAAATATCTAACTTCTTGGTCATAATGCAATGCTATTTAAGCCATAAGTCAGAATTTCACCTCCTGTACTCTTCAATCCCATAACCTCAGCAATACCCTTTCGCGAGCACTATAATGCTCCAAATCTCTCAAGGAAGTCTCCACCGACCAAAATGACGCCCTTCCATGGCTCAGGCCCCACTCAATCATTGGCCAGCTTCCCTCACCGTGAAGATCTCCACCTACTTTAAATCTCTCTCGCTGTCGGTACCGCGTCGAAGTGAATGAAGGTGGTTTGGTCAGACACGCACCTAAGATGTGTTGCTCGCCTTCAGTTCGACTTCCTGGAACATCTTTCAACTCCTGTAGTTTGTCGATTATGCCTTCATAATGCCGCCTTATCATACTTCCGTCGGCGGTGGACCAAGCTTTTTCCAAAAGCACCACGGTGATATCCAGATATGGGGTAAATCTCTGAGCCAGACCCAAGTACAGTACTAAGTCCCTCGCCACGCTAAGAGCATGGAGATGTGCCTGGTCAATCACTTCCCCATAGACAAATGTGAAGGCATTCGTACCCAAGGCTTGTACTAAGTTGGCCAACACTTCTCTGGGCTGGTGAAGCAATTTCGGTACACTCAAGGAAGGGTCTACAAGAGTGAAACTAATACGCTTGGACGCGAGAGACGGGTGCCGGGTTGGGACTCGGACGCCAGCATCAAAATGGAGCCTGGTGCACATTTCCAAATCTATCGTAAGGTTGACAAGATTTGGGGATAGACATAGCATCTGCAAAATATCACTTCCACTTTGCCACGGGGATTCTATCGCCTGGGTGAGGTGGGGCCCACTTCTCTCGGAGGTCTTTTTATATAACCGCAATGATAAGCTTTCTATGGTGCCCTGCAAAACAAGCCCGAGAAATGCAACTACCGAAGAGTACCGGAGAGCCTGTGACTCTGACAAAAATAGGTTCATCTCTTTGAAGTTGTTCAGGGAGAACCTCCGTCGGAGGTGACCGAAGCACCAGTCGGGGAGACAAAAGTTGAAGTCGCATAGTAGGTCCAATCGACGACACCGCGATGCAATGTCCATTAGCTGGGTTGAATGCACTAGCGTCTCTACATTTATTGCTAGCGAAGAAAGCGACATCGAGTTTGGAACTATCACGTCGTGGGTACCATCCAATGGGCCCGCAAGTACACTAAGATGCTCTAGGTGGGGAAATAACCCGAGGTCTCCATGGACCAAGGAAAGGTTCAGAATCTCCAACCTAGTGACGAAACACACCAAGTTGGGGGCATTTGCTGGATGGTTTCGCCTTCCAACCAGCTCGCCAGAAGTGGTGGTCAAGTCCATGAAATGGGCCCGGTATGCCTCAGCTTTACTCCACCCGTCCATGCGTCGAGGGTATGCCATGATGGCATCTAACTCGCTCCTCCTCACCAAACTGATGAACAGAAAGAGATACTCCCCAAGCAACTTTCGAAGACAGGAGCACGTACATGAAAGGTTGACCAATCCTCTGAACACCGTCGTCAACCGTGCCTTGATTGGGGTATATCCAAACCCACGCGGTTCAGCCTCGTGAGAAATGTAGTAACATACCACTAGCTTGAGAACTTCATCTGGCAATATCAACAATGGCATGTTGCCAATTCCCTCATCGGAGGTTTGGAGGTGTTTAGAAATACACCCAAGACACCAACAACAGACGGGACACTGCGAGAATTTTTGCCACCACTACTTCTTAAACAATCGACACCACAACCTAACACTACAATAAAGCTTAAAATAAACCGACCGTTACGTATATTCGGACATTACAAATGACATTATTAATAAACCCGTAGATTAATGATATAGAAGAGATGCAGGAATATGCTAGCTTAGACCTTGAAACCTCTAGAGTTTCTTCTACCTCTAGCCTTCTCGAACTTTCTACCCTTGGACATGACCTTTGGAGCCTTACCCTTGTGAGGACCGAAACCGAAGTGTCTGACGGCTTGTCTGGCGTTTCTTGGGCCTCTGACGAGGACGGTGTTTTGACCCTTTGGAGCTCTCAAGGCCAATTGGTCCAAGGTGATAGCCTCACCACCAGCCTTGGCAATTCTAGCCTTGGCACCAGCAGTGAATCTCAAAGCGGCAACAGTGACCTTTGGAACCTCCAACAATCTGAGGTCGTCGGTGACAGTACCAACAACGACAACAGTCTTCTCAGCGGCACCCTTTTGGGCAACGACAGAGGCGATCTTGGCAACAGACACTGGTGGTCTGTTGGTCTTAGACAAGAACAAAGACTTCAAGATGACCTTGTTGAATGGAGCATCAGTACGACCTGATAAGTTAGTATAAAATCCGGTTTTCTGCTCGAAGTTTGAATCGCACACGTTGAATGCACTCGCAGAAACTTTTGCAGCCACCCCACCGTCAGAATCCTCTCCGAATCACCGGTACAGGTTTCTAGCAATGGAGTCCGTATGTAGAGAAAGAGGTATCTCCTCTTTTCGTGCAATCGGTTTGGCATCAAGATCACAAGGGGAAACTCCCCCAAAACGATCCCTGCAAATTGTGAGAAGAAAACTCCTCTGGATTTGGGTTCCTTCCAAGACACTTTTGCCCCGAATTGTGAGCCCCAGGAGCCACCCAATAAAAAGGGGCAACGGCCCTGCCTCGTACTATCGTGAAGATCCTGAAAGGACCCCACAAACTTTGAGGCATAAGTGTCCGGAAAAAACATGAATCCATGCAACCGAGGCCTTGGCCCCGGCTTTCTATGTTTTGTTAAAGTGAGACATCAACGATGAGACGACCTTTTCTTTCGAGCTTGGGTTGGAATTTAAACTTCGATATACATACGAGCCAAGTAGGTGTACAACTTGACCAACAAGTCCAAGTAGACGTTGTTAGACTTTGGAGCAGTTCTGTGAGAGACTCTAGCGTGTTGCTTCTTGGTGTGATCTTTACCCATGACGACTGATGAAGAATAGTTGGTGGAGTAGAATTTTTTTTTCCAATGAGCTTTTCCATCTTCACTATGCGCGGATTTTTTTTTTTCTTCCACGACGACGCACACGCCATCTGTGAGGGTCACGTGCGCACAACCTTTTGAGGGCTCTGACCCTAGAGGCTATACGGTGTGCGCCAATAAGGTGTGCGACTACACTGATGAGCCAGATCTCCAGATGACATAGCCCTTGGTGATAATTGACGTGGTCTCGAGTATCTCGGTATGTGATTATGCAGCATTGGATTCCGGCGTGAAAAAGACTTTTTCCGGGGTTGTTTTTTTTTTTTTTTTTTTTTTTTCAAAAGAATCACCCCCCAATGAAGTAGTATTGGCATGCGTCGCACCCGTGCACCGTACTAGCTATTGATAGCAGCGACATAATTAGTGGTTGTAGCAGTAGGGCCGATAAGCATGTTCAAACGTAGTATCTCCACAAGCGCAAGGGTTTTGCAGGGAAAAGTGTTTCCAAAAATCAACAATGTCGAGGAACTCGGGTCTTTTTTGAACAAATCACAAGGAAATGTCCATGACATGCTTCCCGGACCGACATCGGTGGTGGACTCCAAAATAGTCCGCAAGATGCTTCGATTATCCGGGTTGGAGTCGGACATTTCACCCGAAACTGAACACAAATGGATCAATGCGCTCAACACGCAAATCGGATTCATCAACAAGCTCCAAAGTAGTGAGCAAGGTGATAAAGTTGCACAAAAAACCAACGCACAAGTGTTCCGGCTTATTGCTTCAGACCATCAACCTGATAAGGCCATTGGGCTCGAGCAGCTCATGAACCAGGTGGGAGAAAATCACCAAACAATTGGCGAGGAGAAATTCCTGGATTTTGACAAATCCATCAACTCCACCGTCAAGGTCTAGACTGGCGTGTACATGCAAGTATTAATTTATTCTCGCCACTCGTGAGTCCATGCACATTCTGTCGGGAACACCAAGTTCAAATAAGTTGTGCAAAGTGGCCTGAAGGTTGGTCAAGTCCTTGGTTCTTTTGGAGATGAGATCCACGCTGGTTCCTTTAGGAAACGAGATGTATGCCTTTATTTGAAAGGCATTGGACTCGTCCAAAAGCAGAAGTTTGATCTTGGACTCTTGAAATGGTGCGTCGTCGTCTCGAATGAAGACCTTAAAAATCTCAATGACAATGTCACCTTGGAAAAACCGGATTCCTTTCATCCAGTACTGGTTGACGACGCCGTACCCCAAATCTTCGAGAAATTGAAGGAAGGAATCTTTTGATTCGCCAGCAGCTTCATCCGAGGGTGCGTCTGCCATTTGAACATCTTCGGATTTGGCTTCTTCGGGGTTGGCCTGTTCGGGTTTGGCTTCTTCGGGTTTGGCTTCTTCAGGTATGACATCATCTCCCATGGTAAGGTCTACAACATCTTCCATAGAAGCTTCTTTGGTTGCAGATTGTTGAGGAGTGCCCAGAGGCGAAATCACAATGACGTCGTGTTCGGCTCCAGCAGTAGTTTTAGATGGAGTTTCTCCAGGGTTGGCTTTTTCAGGGTTGGCTTTTTCAGGCTGGGCGTTTTCAGGCTGGGCGTTTTCAGGCGGCACATCTCCACTGGATACGGGTTTAGGTGGTATATTCTCCTTCACACTGGTGTGATGGTGCACAACAGTACTTTCGTAGAAATTCTGCGCAGACACCTGGTTCTTTCCAGCGTTCGGAATATCGGAAATTTGTAACGTCCAATGTTTGACCTCCTTTCCAGAAAATAGTCTATCCACATTAATATCCGAAGTGCCAGGCATGACTGGGGCCGCGATGTCAAGATTCTTGGACGCATCGTCATTCCAGATGGTAGTACATTTCATGTAGAACTGTTCGATCTGGTTGACTTTCCCAGGTTCGAATTTGGGCTTGAACACATTTCTGGGTTTGGTCAAGATGGTGTAGGTGGCGATTGGCTGGGGATTCCGTGACCCAGTCAAGGCCTGGAGCGTGGCCACGGTCTGGGTGAAATTGTTGTGTGGTATACACGACGTGAGTAAGAGTTGGTGGCCCATGGAGAGGTATTTTGAGTATCTTTTGTTGAAGCCTGCTATTTGTGTTTCGCTCTTGCAAAGCTAGAAAGCGTAGTGTGGGAAAAAGTTTGGTTGGGTGGTATTTCCGGCCTTGTTTGGTGTACGCGTAGTGCGGAAGGGCCATTTGCCGTAGCAGGAGTAGTTGCGAATATTGCAATAGAGAAGAAATATTCAAAGGGAAGAAATAATCAAAGGGAAGAAATATTCATACGATGGATGAGAAATATAAAATTGGGGGTGAAAAGAGTTTTTTAATTGGTTCAAGAAAGGTTTAGCCTTTGTTAAATTTGGAAATATAATAAATGCCCTACATTTGTTCTTGGCTGATATACTGGTTATTCCTATATCTTCCTAGCTAAAGCACATGGCAAGTTGATAACAAGCAATTGGAGAGTCTGAGGTATCAGAAAACCCTCAAGAATAATATAAAAAAACAAAAGCAATGGAAAACACTGCAAAACACATGTCCTCCTCGATTCTACTGGTCCTTCTTGGACTCTTCCTGGGGTTCTCCAGTATCCTCGGCAAACGCAACAACAATATAGGAAATCAACACCACGTTGGCAGCCAAGGCAGCGGAGCCTCCACTGACCAAAGAGCTTTCAAACAAGTATTGGCATGTGAAAAAAGTCACCAAGGGAAGAATCACCATGGCAGCTGTGAAGAACATGAGCTTCTGCACCACAGAGCTATATAATGTTAGTATGGGCAGTCTGAGGGTAGGGATCGCAAGTGCGTGGAAAGACATCCACTGATGATGAAAATCACGGATTCTTTTAATGGGTTGGGTGGTGAACTCAAGCTCCGTCTCTTTTTCATCGTTTATATGGTGACCTAGATCTTTCACGGGGCAGTTTCCTGGCCCAGTTTGTCACAAATGAAAATCGCCAAAACCACCCACCAAAATTACCAGTCACCAGAATCACCAAACACAAGAACCCCAGAAAAACCTCGCCACGTCCAAAAATACATACGCAGGAACATCGACAGCCATCTTATATTACTTCTTTCCGTCGTAAAGAATCCACTAGAGAAATTCACCCTGCTCCGGTTTTTGGCCTGCACCCACCCAGATACCCATGTCGCAGCATAGACAAGGCCTGCCGGTCACGTGATGTGGCGTCGGGATTCTTCGCCGTCCGCACGGGTCGGAAAAAAAGGGAGTTTGATGAGAAGAGTGGAGTAGCCTTTTGTTTTCTTTACGGATTACCAGTGATAGTAGTAACGGGATAGTCCTAGAATACTGTTGTTCATATTGCATATATTTGAATTGATCAGACGATAATTGAAACTGCCCGGCCAATACAGATATTGGGCGCGCGGCGCGCACGTGACCGGGACAACGTTCCCAGTGTGGTCGATTAACTTCTCACGTATACGGCGTACGCTATCTCTCCCCCTGGATTATCCGATATCGCCATGAAATTGACAGCCTTGGCTGCTTGTGCCAGCACCGCTTTGGCCTTTGCCGACACCGCAGCGTTTTTCTCGTCGCAGCAACTCGATGCCGAGAATTTGAAGTACATCACCAAGTCCTCGGACTTAAGCTCGGCGTTCAAGCAATTCACCTCCCAATTTTGCTTGCAGTCTCCATTGGATAAATTGACGGTATACCGTGTGGGTCACTTGAGCCGCAAGGCTCCAGAGGCTGAGGGCACTTTCGTCAAACACGTTCACTACCTGTCTGGGTCGGAGATCGACTTGCCAGTGGCGGAAGAATGTTCGGTGGTTTATATGGATAACGCACCCAGCGACATCAACGAAATCTCCGCCAATATCATTGTGGTGGACGTTGACGATGCGCAAACGCACACAGTGGACGAGTTCTTGACCGGTGCTAATGTGGTGGTTCAAGGAAAACCGGGTTTCCAGACGGCAGGTTCCCGTGGGGAATCCATCAAGGAGTTTATCGGAGATAAGTTGAACTTGGACTTCGAGGCACTTGGAAAGAGGGATGCCGACGATTTTGTCGACGCTGCTGTGTCCGATAAAATCTTGGAGGAGGTTGAGACCGACTTTGGCATTGCAGAATCCTTGATTGCCGCCCAAGAATCCGACTCCACCGTACATGCCTTGAGCGACGACTCCGCCTTGGCTGATTACTCGGGCTCGGGTAAAAACGCCACCACCCCCAACACCAGGTCCAATCTTTTCACCAACTACCAGTTCTTCACTCCTGGCGTGTGGCTGGTGTTGATTGTGTGTTTCTTTTTGGTGTACGTTTCCATCACTGCTGTGGGGTGGATTACGTCCATTGACTTGTCCTATCGTAGTTTCGATAAGCAGATCGAGTACGAAAAGAAAACTGAATAATCTGGGCCATCAAAAGTTGCCTAAAACAAGTGTTAGCATAGTAGAACGTTCATTCGTAACGCAGAATTATATACAAATTGATGTGATTAAAAAAAGGGCCAAAGAACATAAAGAAAAAAAAAAAAATCAGTACACGTAGGGAATAATCTTGTATGGTACTCTCCTCTCATACTCCTCCCATGCCTTGCCATACTTGCCTCTACACTTGGCCTCGTCTCTGGTTTGTCTGTGGATCAATAACGTGGCGAAGTAAATGACATAAAAATACGTGAACACCGTCATTGAGCCTGTTGGCAAGCACCAAGACCACCCAATGATCCAATCTCCAAAGTAGTTGATATGCTGGCTGAGCTTCCACCATCCATCAACCAAAAGCTTGGACCCGGTTGGCGTGGAAATACTCTCCATGTGGTTCAATTTCCCGTTCTTAAAGTCCGATTTTTGCTGGTTTGACGACAGGAAAATGTAATACCCAACAAAACTTGTAACCACAATCAATGCCGTCTTCAAGTATCCCAACTCGTAGTAATTTTCTGGGAGAGCCAAGTAACGACACTGCAAAGAGTACGACCAAGGAAGCCAAGCCAAGTCGCCGAATGCCAACATGAAGCCAAACCCATCGGTGGCAATATCCATCATGGTCAAACATCCCTCCTCATTCAACACACCGTCAAAGATGTAGAATGCCTGAAGAAAATTGACAAGAATCATTGCGTCGGTGACTTTTCCCGTGGTGTGATACTGGTTATGTGCGCAAGATAAGTTGATCAATAACAAGAGGAGCATACCCGGTCTTAATTCGCAGAACAACTTGATATCCCACGCGCCAATTCTAGGGTTTAGCTCCCGGCCAATAAACCAGTCATAGATGGGGTTGCCGGTGTTACCAGGAGTAGCAAGAATTCTTTCTGTGGTGTTGACGCCATTTGGTTTGCGCAATGGAATGAAGGATATGGCGTAGACAAAGAAGGCCATGGCAAAAGACACAATAATCGTGGTCAATGTCAATTTCAATTGGTTGTCATAAAGAAACTGGAGCTCAGGCATGAAGTACTTCTCCAGCGACAAAAGCCTGGCCAAAAGCAACGAGACTAGTAATCCGGACATGGACTTTCCATTTATGCGGTACATGAGCTTGGTGCCATCTCTCAACTCCACACCCGGAATGTCTTTTCCTGGGGCATAGACGTCCAAAATCGCAAGGATAGAGAACCACGCCATGTATGCTGCCCAGCACTTCTTATCGAAGCACAATTGCCAAAATTCATTGAGATTTTGAGGAAGTTGTTGTTTGACTCGGTCAAAGTTCACCATGATGCCTTGCACTGAATAATTTTCGTTGCAAAGGTAATAAAAAAGAACGATAATAACGGGAAGACCCACGGAAATCCCCAATGCTCCGGGAACACCCGAAAACTCCCTATGGGTGGTTTTTGGGTTGAGTTTCGACATATTTAATTGTGTCTAAGAATAGTGATGAATGGTTGATCTCTACTCGTATACCGTTGCAGGTGCGGGCTTATGTATGGGTCGCGTAAACGAGAGGGCGAGAGAGGCAAATCGTATCATCGTACACCAGCAGGTGCGGGTGCAAAATTTAGCCTGGAGACGGCACCAAGAAAATAAAAGGCATCTGACGTTTTCACGCGAAGGATAAATTTTTCTGAAGTCGGTGTTGGTTTTTATGGTTGGCTGAGTGTTTAATATCAATGCGGAATATCAATGCGGAACTACTCAAGCCAACCTCAAGCCAACCTCAAGCCAAAATCACACTCCAGCACTTAATTCCGCGAACAATACCGGCCCCAGGCACATTTCCGATACCCTACGAAGATAACGCATTGGAACTTTGAATGCCTCGTTGTGAACAGGAAAAAAAAAGTCCTTTTCTTCGCATGTTGCACTTTTCTGTGTTTTTACCATGGCAGTCAAATTACCAACGCACTTATTTGTATCTGAAGGGTCTTTGAGCTGATCGGAGAAGGTGGCAGGGGCCAAGGTTCGCACTGACGGCCCCAGCTCAAGTTTTCCAGGCTCCCGGTTAGTACTTGTTTGGGTTTGGTCTTTTTTTTTTTTTTTTCGTTTTTTTTTTTTACTCATTATTCTTTTCGGCACGTGCTGAATGTGATTCCTTTTATTGTGGGCCCCATTCATTTTTAGTATGCGTGTATCATTTAACAAAGGCTCCTTAAATTGGTCGCCAGTATGAGCTCTCGCAACACGAGGCGGAAGCATGACGGGAATTCGGGCCACGTCAAGCACGGAATTCTACTGACGGGTTACCGATAAGATTCAAAAGCGTGCCTCGAGGGGTTTTAGAAGGTGACATGGCAAAACGGAAATCAGGTAAAAAGGAATCAGGTAAAAAGGTAAACATAAAATAAACACAAACCCCAAACAAGGAAGGAAACGGTTGCCCAGATGCAATTCTTCCAAACCTCCACTGAAATATTGGCCACACCATAAAATAAAATGAAGCCACTAATTCTTAGCCGGAAAAAATGGCGGCTATTGTCGTAGCTTTTCTTTTCTTCGCTTTCAGTTTAATTGGTTTGCTCCTGATTTTGAGAAATTTCCTTGACCCGTGGGGCATTCTAGGGAAGCGGTGGATTCGTATAACAGCCTTTACGTACTTTTAGAAGTCAATCATGATAAACTTCAATGGACAATGTACATGCACATACAATGAAGCAGAAACACATACAATAAAGCAGAAACACAATTGTCAACGCAAACCCCCTGCCATTTTCTTCCGGCGAAATACACTGCATGAAGAAGCAAACCACAAGAAGAAGAAAACCGCTGTTCGTTTTAGGTATCCCCGCCAAGCACGAATCAACTCCGCGAGTACGTAATCACCTTGTCTGATAGTGAGAAAAACCAACGCATAGTAGCGCGCGACATCATACGATAGGCCGCTGACGGCCACCTGTTCGTCCATGTCTCGCTGTGAAATACATTTTGATAAACGAAATACTTTACGGTACGCAACAAAAATCCCAAAAACCAAGGGACGAAAATGATATGAGCCAAAACAATAGGGCGAAAAGGGCGAAGGGCGAAAACGCCAAAAAGAAATCCCCACAAGTCTGTCATGTGCCTGCCTTGTTAGCCTCCACATAAACCACCCTCCCAGATCATGTTACCAAAAACAGCTGATTACGTGCATAAAAAGCGCTCGTGCTCGCGGCTTCTCCGTGCTCATATCACTTGGCCGGTTTGGAGAGCACCCGGACTGGTTTGAAACAATAAAACCACGTGCCAAGAACGGGAGAATCGTAGCGTAATTTTTTTTTTTTCCTTGTGATTGCAAAAGACAGGGCTCTTTACGAGGAGCTTCCTGGAGGGGTTTCGTTTGGGTTCTTCACTCACAGAGTTTGGTTCTTTTGTTCTCCTCCCTGGTCTCCTACTCTTGGTTTTATTTGGTTGCAACAAATTGGCTCCGCAAATTGGCCCCCATTGACTGTATCTTTCTTGTTTTTTCTCACCCTCTGAGATGGAGAATATCTCATATCTGAAACTGAACCGGCCCTTGATCAAAGCAATATACCAGATTCTTCGAACTCTCATTACACTGGAGCAACCAGGATGTGTTGGAAAAAAAAAAAGTCCTAACGCCCCCTGGATTGTTCTCAATCGTAACCATTTATCTGACCATTGTTTTGTCTTCCTGTTTAATCAATTTGACTCTAAATCCTTTTATTTTAATATTCTTTTTTTTTTTCTTTTTCTTCTTCTTCCAGTTTTTGAAGCTCCCACGGATACTAACCATGGATACTCGCACCATTCCGCCGTGCCCGGGGCCCGTCTGACGCACACACTTATCTTTCGCAACACTAGCCCTGTGGATCAGTAGTGCACGGTGCACACGTGAGCACAGGCTTTTCTTTGTTCACTATTGTGTTGGGGCTTTTTGTCAGTCTTTATTTCTTTCTTTGAATTGCCCGGGCTTTCATTTAACTAGTGTGGAGATAGTTGCGTGAATTTTTTTTTCAGCTATTTTTTTTTCCTGTCTAGTCTAACCATTGTCATAGGAATTTACTCATATATGTCTGGATTTGCGGGCTTCAACTCCTGATCAAAGTTTTACCACCTACTATCGTGTCGTGTCGTTTCAATTCTCCTTTTTCTTTTAATTCCCCCCACTCACGTTCATTTTCACTTCGTCGTCCATTCTTTGTTTACTTTATTCCCTTCTGTTTGTCTTGAAAAGATTATGTCCTTATTAATGTCGGAACCCACCCCCCAGCCAAGTCAGCCCGTCAAGCGTAAAAGGGGCAGACCTCCCAAGGCCAATAAGCCTGAGGATGCGTTTCCCACTTTCACCATGCAACTTCAATCGTCGCCTCTATCAGGAAGTCCAAATGCCGAACGCACTTCCAGCCAAGTTGTGAGGATCGGAGAGCCCGACTCCTTCACCCCGGTGATGAAGGTGATGCCGTCTCCTCATCGCAAGAAACGAAGAAAGTCAAGCCATTTTTCACTGCCGTTGGACCCTCCCCGGTTCCCCAGCATCGAAGAACTACTGACCCCCATTGTCAAGCCCGGCATTGCTTCCCTGGGAAGCAACAAGTTGCATAGTCGAGGACTAGATAAGTTGTCAATTATGGTGAATAATGTGACAAATGTTGCGGCCCATCTCAATACCCCTCCTGATAGCGTATTGCGGCCAGGGTTCTCGCTTCTGCTGGGCGATCTTCTGGAAAGCTTGAAGGAGAAATCTTGTTTGCCTGAAGCCCAAGTGCGTCGCCACAAGCATTCGAGTGGGTCTCCACATCTATTTGAAAAAGATACCGGATACCACATGCACAACTCAACGCCGATTCTGGAACCCATTCTGGAATCGGCTTGGGGTCTGGACTCTACCTACTAGTGCACACGACGACCTTGATCTTTTCGGCTTCGACTTGGTGATCGACGAAAACGGGCAGGCGGCCCTCGCAGATCGACTGGGTGTATCGTTTTCCAACGACTTGTACTTTCCAAGCACTACAACAGAACAAAATCACAAGTATACTGGCCATGACTCTCACTTCTCGAGCATATCGGGACCTCATGGAGATGATTTTCGTGGTGTGGAACAACGTACCCATTCACTTCCGGAAATAAGAAGTACCAACAACGCGACGTCGAGAGTTGGTGAGGATTTGGCTTCTGAAAACTACAGGATGGCAGGGTTTCCCCTCGGTATATCTCCTAGTGTTGAGGGAACTGCTGTGCACGAGGTTTTTGACCCCAGCTGTTCGCCGGAATTTGACTCA